>CM043018.1:141903490-142196727 GCA_023690525.1 Holotrichia oblita
AATAGGGGATGGGGACGCTGAAGTTCTCTGAAAACATAATTAGACGCAATAAAAATAAACAAGTTAAGACCATTGTTGGGTTAATAACTGGACACTGTCCCCTGAGGAAGCATCTACATATCACACGGGTTGGGTGAGCAAACCCTGGTGCAGAAGATGCGAATTACAGGAAGAAACAAGTTTACTTGTAATCTGCACATGTGAGGAATTGAAGGTACTCAGGCAGAAATATTTCGGAAAGCATCTACTGGAACTTTCGAGAGTTTTGATAGAGATGGTATAAAGAGGAGCCAGCTCAAGTGCCTGGACTACAGGTGTCCAATCTGAATTGCAAAGAATGAATGAATGAATGAGCTGTCAGATTGTATAAGTAGTCATTTTTTGCAGTTGTGGACGTTACCGTAAAGTGAAGCTACTTTGACTCACTGTCTAAATTATTTTGGAGCCAACTCCAAGTTTTATTCCCACTTGATTCCATGGTTTCAACTAAAGTTTCTCTGTAGTCACGTGAATATTTTTGAAATTTCGCCTTCCTTAGGCAGAATTTCTTCTTCTTCGGAAGTGTCATTCTACACGACGGAGCTATCAGATAGACAAGAGTCAGAGTCAACACAGATATTTTTGCAACTTTTGTTTTTGCTTGTATTCTGGAGTCCACTGCAACCAGGTTGTGTTTTTGTCGATACTACCTTTTTTAATCGTTTGTTGTCTCTATCAGCATTATTGCCAATGTTTGGTAATGCTACATACAAATTATTAATTTCTCTGGCTTTTAGGTCATCGTTTTGGTTATTGGGTGAAACTATAGCAGCATTCTGATTAGTTTTTATTGGTTGTTTGTTATTTCCTTTTTGTTCATTTGAGGCTTTGCCTGTTTTCGTTCTAGGAGTTTTATTTTGAGCTTTCTTATTGTTTTGCATCAATAAATCTTCTACAGTAATGCTCTTTCCAGATATTACATTGATTTTCCTTCTTCCTTTAGTAACTGATGGAGTATCACTGTCAGATCCTCTTTGCTTTGAGAGAAATATTCCACATTTCTTAAAAAGTCTCTGTTCCATTGATTGAAATCGCACCCACCAATTGTTTGAAAAGTTGGGGAAACGAACTCTTTGGTAATAAATTCGTTTTTTTCTATTTTTCATTTTAATATCTTCCTCCAAGCAATTTTCATGGGCCTGAAGTATGCCACATCTAAAGACTGCGTGAGATGTGTAGAATTCGGTGGCAGGCACACGAATTTAATATTTTCTTTCTGGCAAGCCTCTACAACTGTCTGTGAAATGTATAACGACAAGTTGTCACCTATTAATAATTTTTTCCAAAAGTTTTTCGTAAAGTAGGAACTACTAACAACATAAAAGAGTCTTCAAAACATTCCGAGTCAAACCAGCCACTTTTAGACCGATTGTAGCGAGTTACAACTGGCCCATGTTCCACCCAAGTTGGCCAAAGTTTATCAGATTTATAAACAATGTAGGGTGGCAACACTTCTCGCGCAGCATTTCCACAGAACATTAGTGAAATAGCTGACTTGCTCAGTTCAGGATATTTCATATCACGCTTAGTCAATATTTTCTGCCTACCAGAATAATCAGATAAGTTGGTCTCATCATAATTCCATAGGACATCTTCAGACAAGTTCATCTGTTAGGGTGATCAAAATAATCGTTTATTACTTTTTCACTTACATATTTCTGCCCTCTGACGTTTTATGTTACTAGCGAATCGCTGTGTAATTATTGATTTCTGAATATTTTTTCTGTGACCTTCACGATCAAGGCAAGTTTTAATACTTAAACATTCTTAGATCAAATGAGCCAATGGGAAAATCGTACGCAGATAATGTTATAATATGTTGAGCAAACGCCTCTTCTTCTGCTTTATTAAATATTGACTGAACCCCAACTGATTTTGTGTGACGATTCTTTAATTTGTTTTTAATTGTTCCCACAGCGATGCCAAACTCTTTGGACGCCTTCAGTTCAGACATCTCCTTTGACTATTGCAGCTTCTAAGACACTTTCTACTACCAGCTATTCGTTTGTATACATTTTCATAAGGGTAAAACAGAAAATTTTAGATATAAATGCTCTTATTTTCAATAAAATTTAACAGCTTAATCAGCCTGTCTTCATGGAAATTTAGGTTTAAGAGTCTTGGCGAGTTAGATCTATACAGGAATAGAAATCTTGTGAGTTGTTCTTTTATTCTACTACCATTTTCATATTAGAATATTATTCTGAAGTAGTTAAGAGTTGTTATCCATGATAAACTATAATTTTTTGCAGGATACAGTCTAAATCTAGAATTAAAACGATGAAGATTTTCAACACTACCCATAGATTCTCAGTTTGTGAACAACCTTGGAGACCCATGCAACAAAATTGACTTTCTTTTTTAAAACTTCTCGAACGTCATCTCCAAATTCTTACGAGTGAGGGCTGTCCTGTATCCGCTCTTCATGGAAATTAAACCTTGATATATATGTTTTTCTCCGGCCGACTCTAACGTACGGAGCTTAAAGTCTCCATTAGAAGACAGATTGAATACAGATAATAGGGATCCGGAGCATGCCATACACAACTTTAATCCAACATCTAGCAGAGCTGGATCCGGACAGACCCTCCTGGTTGCAGATGGCTAGCCCTTTTCTGACTGCAGTAAAAATCAAGATAATTTGAATAACAGAGGCTATTATCGAAAATTGCGGTTGGTTGCGCTCTTTAAAAAATCATAATTTTCATATTATCGGAAAAAAATATTCTGAAGTAGTTAAGAGTTATTATCCATGATAAACTATAATATACGCAGAGGTCAGTCTAAATCTAGTATATAGTTAAACCGAAGGTGTACATTTTCTAACATAAACTACCCATAAATATCTACAGCTTTGTTTGCCATAGATCACAACTGACTATCCGCACAAGTGAGCAACAATTCCCTTGTATAAACATGCAATCATGCCATTAATTATTATGGCACGATATATAATTTCTTTTCGTAAATCATTCACGCTTTTTCAAACACAAAGAGAAGCCAGTTATGCCGTACAACCTTCGATATACTGCAGGGACTACTAACAATAATTGTTGTCCTCTTAAGTTTCTTTTTCGGTCGTCTTTTTCTTATTAGTTTGAACTTTTTCATACGAACCTACCATTTCTCCTTAGTCGGGAATCTACTACATGCTCGATTTTCTCTACCTTGTTTCTACCTGACCCCGCATTATACGTAATAATACGGCGGCCGACACGATATAATTCAAAATTTATCTAGCTGTGTAATATACAGTATGCACTTGTTGTTTATAATGCAATCGGAGCAGGATAGGTAATAAGTTAGAGGAGGATAGGTCGTCTTCGAAGTTATTTCATCGGATCAGACGATGCTCAGGTATGGTGGTGTGTACGCATTCACGTAATACACTAAAATCCGTGAAGTTAAGATAACCCGAAGCGAAATGGACTGGGGACGGAGAGGAGATTGAAGAACGCTGCAAACTCTCGATGCAGACACGGCCAGGCAAAAGGTCACTAGATTAAGAGAGAGCGGGTAAAAAGAAACCCGAAGATGTTTATCTATTTGCAGCGTGTCATGCGCTGATTGAAATCCTACACCGTAAAATTTCCCGTGCTGGGGAAGAGTAGATTCGGTCGGTATAAAAATGATGAATGCTCAGAAAGAAATGTATCGGCTATAAATATATTTACGGCTTCAAAGAGAATTTATCGTATTATTGGATATTATGTTATGCGAGGAAACGTTTTATTTCTTTCTTAAGTCATCACTTTTGATCCAGGCAATATAATTTAACAACATTTTAGTATATAACTTTGTGATATTACCTTCTAGTCAGTACTTTTTTTATTATGTATACATACATAGACGTTTGAAAATGCAAGATTCTGCACACAATACTAACTTCTAAATTTCATTTTTGCTGTAACTTATTAACAATTTGTTTTCAACGCCATCTATCTGCTGTCAAAGGTATATCCAGAAGCGACGATAATAAAAATGTTTCCTTCAAATGTACAAAATTATGATCATTTTATTACTGAATACGAACCTTTGAAACAATTCATTTTTTACTACTAAAAAAATGTAGCCGACCAATCACAACTTGTTTAATGACTGAACGATTATTTCATAACTGTCAAATGTTTGCAAAATGAGCGAAAAGGAACTTCAATCTACGTCACCAGAAATGATCAAAATCTATTATAAATAGGTACTGAAAATAGAGTCGAAGCAACAACTGGTACTATTATCAACACTGACACTAAAATGGGCAATAGTAGCCTTAATATACAACATTGTTCTCTTAATAATTGTACTTTTGAGTCGGCTATCGCCTCAACAGCAAACATTTGGGCTCGACACAAAAATGACAGCTCTCGACTCCTAGTAATGTAATGATGTATTAGTGATTATCTCCGGATCTAGAAATCTTTAAAAAAAGTCCTAATAATAAATAATAAATTTAAAACATATTTCTAAAACATATTGTATGAAGGAATGATCTTGCAGTTGATCGCCTCACCCAAGGAGTGCCATCGCTGCGTTTTAGATAGTGAACCTCCGCATGTGTTTACCACAGCATTTTGCAATCATACCTTTTGATAATATCTTCTCAATGAACCATTCCACAGGGTTATTGTGGATATATTAAATGAATTTCATCATGCAGTTTTGTTCCACTTTATCCCTCATGCTCTGTCTCGATTCCAAGTGACATCAAATGGAGGATCAGATTCTTCAGCTCTGCATCATAACCTTCATTGCCAGATTCGTGCTCTTCGAAGAAGACACAGATTTGCTTATCCTAACTATCATCATGTCTACCACAGCATGGCTGCAATAGCATACCTTTTCAAAATATCTTACAACCGAACCATGGAAAGATGATTGCCGGATAACAATAATTTAATTTAACAGTGACAAACTGATTCCAAATGCTCTGTCTCCGTATGGCAAACTAAATGGAGGAAAGACGGCTAAAAGGCATAGATTCTAACGACAGATTTCAGATAACTGAATTGGAATCTAAACTATGTCAAATAGCTGCAAAACATAGCCAAATCATAAGATGAAAAGTAGACCCTGATTCCCAAAAACCGTACACATCTGCAAGCCTTTTTTTTTCTGGGAAGGTGCAACTGCAAAGCCTTCCTAAGTTTTACCATTTAACAAGATCACCACTTAAGAAGAAAATAGGATTTCAATTCATTACTGTAGCAAAAAATTAATAGTGAAAACATTGTTTTTGTACAATTGACTGTCAATCTAACGTGCAGTTTTTTCGTGGGAATTGATTTCCTGAAGGGATTTTTTCCAATTTAACAACTATCAGGAATAATAGAACTGTTACACACGTAAAACCAGTAACAAGATGACCTTTTTAGCCCTTCCAAAGTTGTTCCAGTTGTAGTTTTTCAGCATTATTCCAAAACTTTGTTACCCCTGTCACCCTCCCCCACCCTAAAATTCAAATATTTTTAAAATCCAAAGTTTGTTATTCTAAAGTTTTACCCTTATGCCATGCATATCTCATAAAATAGTTGATGAAAGTAAAATTTCGCATACTATTAATTGTTTCCAGTTGTTCTACGTCTGTTCTATTTTGATTCAAAGTTTCAGCCTTCTATTATGCAATTTTTTTGCGACTACACGAACGGGAGGACCTTGGAAAACAAGCTCGACCAAAAGAGCAACCTATGATGTCCCAATGCCGTCTTAGTCCTCTCAAGAAAGTTGTAGCCGGACAAAGAAATCTTATTCTGGGATCATCTAATCAATCGACACCAAAATATATCCTCCCTCTCCCTCTCCGCTGTTGGGCACTCAGCAAGCATGAGCTAGAGTTTCCTCCGCACTCCCTTCTATCGTGCATACTGTGTGCAATAATTAATAGAAATGGAATTCCCCCACCCTCTCACCTTTTTTTTTTTTTTGATATCCGACATTTCGAAAATTCTGTTTGTCCTCTTCTGTGAAGTCTTTGACATTTTCGTATTATTTCACAAACTGTACATGCTAGAAGGCTAAAATATTGGAACAATACACAACAATATTAAAAGCTCGACTTTTAAAAGATAAATACACAAGATATAACACTAAAGCAATATAGAATAATCTGCAACTGGTTTCAAATTTTCGAAAAAGTGGAGGCTGGTCAAAAATATTTTTTCTTTTAAAACAATCTGAAGCAACTATCAAAATTTCGACAAGTTTTGGAATAATGTGGAACAAATCTAGGACAATCTGAAACAAATTTGGAAATTCTAAGTGAGGGGTGGGGGGGGAGGGGGGGAGGGGTGTCACATCATGCAAACGAAAAAATGAAACGCGTTTATTGTTTGAAAGCTTTCAGAAACTTTTTTATAATTGCGGCCTTCGAAATTACAACTACTTAAATACTTAATAATAATAATGCTTCCGTAATTATTAACAAGAGATATTAATCATATCCATTG
The DNA here is from genome assembly GCA_023690525.1 of Holotrichia oblita. NCBI lineage: Eukaryota > Metazoa > Arthropoda > Insecta > Coleoptera > Scarabaeidae > Holotrichia > Holotrichia oblita. The sequence continues at coordinate 141,909,970 of CM043018.1, forward strand.
CACACATTCATTGTTCCTAAATGAATACAAAACGTACGGTAGAAACATAATTGTGCACTTGTGCAAACCTAAGCGTAGAGTGGTAATGCAACTTTGTAATTTTCTTGTCTCACATAAGACTTCGTGACGGATTTTAATTCGTGCGGAATAATAAAATACCTGTTTCTATAATTTATTCCGGTAAATATCTGTACATAAATAAATAAATAGATAACTAGCGTTTCAAAATAGTCTGTGGCGTCGTTAACTCTTGTAAAAGTAACCATTTCACAGAAAAAAGTGATCTGGCGTGCAACTTGTCTATGTACATATATACATACATGCATTCACAAACAAACTCGCTGACTAATTAATGTTTAATTCCAGTTTGTAAATTATAATTAACGCTCGTATTGTGGCTCACTACATATATGTCAGAAAAGTCGTATTCGTGTTAATGACGTGAAGATAAATTCAATTCAAATAGATCCTACTTACAGCAATACGAGTATTTGTTGTATTCACTTATAAACGTACGCACACTAAGCTAATATAGGATTATATTTACAAAGCTATTCCATAAATAATTACATCCAACATCGACCCCTAATTTTACTCAAATACCATTAAGTATATCAAGGGGGGTAAATATAAATGTATGGATGGAATTGTAGGAGTGACGTTTGTAATACACATCCGTAAGTAGAGTGACATTACGCAGTCGAAAAAACGTCCAGTCATCACTAATATATATTCAAATTTCGGTCTCCCCCACATCGAAAAACGTACATATATTCCCCCTATTTTATATGTATATACATTTCGATCCCCCGAAATGTCATTCGCCGGGAATGCATTTTTTCTCTCTTCCACTATACATAGCGCACGGAACGAAGATCAATCAAAAGCACACGCCGCTTACTCATAAAAGGAACGATGGCTCACGCATACGAGAGAGTTCGGGAGAACCTAGGAATGCTTTTATCGCGAAATATTTAAAACATTCTATTAAGGTATTTGCAAATTGCAAGCTCTTGTTAATTTCTTTTTTCGTTTGTGTGAGAATCGATTTTTTCTAAAACTGATTCATAAAATAACAGCTAGAACAAATAATATAATATTTCGATGTCAGATTCGTCTAAATTGAATAAGTTGAGATGATTAAAACAGGTTTACCGTTAGTTTTAACGGTTTATGTCTAATTACCCGCAATTAATTCATAAATATGTGATGGTACTTATAGCAGAATGTCATAAAAAACTGTAAACGAATACCAACAGAGAGATTGTATAAAGCTTTAGAACTACAAACAGCTTGTAAGCCGGTATGTCAAGCAAAATAATTAATATACTCGTATCTTTGAAAGTTATGTTACTTAGTTTATCTTACACAAGGACTGTGTCTGCTTTTATTCTGGTTTTCCAGGTTATTTAAGGAAATTCTACCTCTTTTTTTCCAAACCTGTCGTTTCGCAAGTTTATCCAGGCTTGAAACTAGTTCCATTCTTTGCAATATTAAATTCGAATTAAATAAGTGGTTGGATTACTCATGAGGTCATGAAAAATAAATCTTAGCATTACACTAGCTTAGAGCGCAAGTTTTCTTAATTTTTAGAAACCTTCAGATCTCAGATTTGTTGACCAACGTAGAAAATAAAAAAAATCAATCTACTAACTGGCCAGAACTATTGCATTGAGCCTTAATGAATATAAAACAAGAATGCATCGAAACAATTTATTTCTTCTGCTGTGCAGGACTATATTTTTAAACTAACCAGGTCCGCGAATTTAGCACCACAAAATAGTGAAAAATCAACAAAAATTATAGAAAAAATTGACCGTTTATTGACCATCTGAGATTTCGATTGACCACTGTTTGTTTGATCACCCTCAACGTTTGTGAAAAGTGCGATAAACTATAAAAAGTCTTTTATGTAATTTAAAGATTGAATAAAAATTAACCAGTGGGTGGTCAAACGATGATTTTCAATTTTCTATGGTCTAGAGATACGAGGTAATAATCGGTAGCATTTTCAGCCATTCACCATATCGCAAAGATTGTAAAAAGTGCGATAAAGCGATAAACTTGGAAGCTTTTATTTGTAACTTCAAAGTCGGATGAAAAATTTGTCAGTGGGTGGTCAAATTTTTAAATTTTTTTGTGGTCAAAGGTCACAAGACAATAAGCCGAATCATTTTCAGCGTTTAACCACCTTTCGAAGTGTGGCAAAATGGCGATGAACTTTGAAAACTCTATTATATGTAACCTGAAGTTGGGATAAAAATTAGTAGGTGATCAAACGATGTATTTCACATTTCAGCGGTCTAAGGGAGTCTACGGGACAATAAAGTTTACCATTTTCAGCATTCCACCACCTCTCAAAGTTTGTAAAACGTGCGATAAACTTTGAAAGTCTTTTATGTAATTTCCAAAATCGGATAAAAAATTAACCAGTGGGGCGGTGAAACAATATTTTTTTGATTTTTTGTAGTTAAAGATTACAAGACGATAAATTGCAGCATCTTCAGTGTTTGACCACCTTTCAAAGTGTGTGAAAAGTGCAATAAACTCTGTTATACGTAGGCTGGATAAAATTTAGCCGGTGGGTGGTAAAACGATGATTTCAGGTTTGCTATGATTAAGTGGCCTGAAGCAATAGGTTGTTAAATTTTTTGCATTTTGACCTTATTTCATTAAAGATATTAATTTGTTTTTTTTTTAATATTTTTTGGAATATTCTTAAGTTTTCAAAGAAATCATTTGGTAGTCAAACATCGATTAATCCTATCCTGTAACAAAAATGTTGTCTTTGTAGTAAAAAAATTCCTAATTTTTTTTTTATTTTGAAAAAAAGGTGGTTAAACGATGGGCAATCATATCGGATAAACAAAATTTATTGTACATATATATTTCCGTTTTTAACATTTTGACCATTGGTTTCTAAAATATGGTTATGGTGGCTGTAGCATAAACAAAAAGTGATCACTCGAAATATCTGATGGTCAATAGTGGCCAATAAATGGTGAATCGTTTCTATAATTTTGGCGGTTCTTCACCACTTCACCAACTTAGACAAACTTTCGTGGTTGTCTAAGGTTAGTAATTATAACTTCCTTCCAACTCGTACTTTTCATTGTAGACAAACTTTCGTGCTTATTCACGTTGTCTGGGTTAGTAATTAGTAACTATCCTTCCAACTTGAAGTTCCATATTTATTTGTTAGCCACCTTTTATTTTCATAATTTTTATCATCTTCAGATCTAAATTCAACAAATTGCGGTTCAAGTGAACCAGCAAGGTTTGCACTACAAAGTGGCGAAAAAAACTCAAAATAATTGAAGCGATTTACCGTTTATTGACCGATGATGATCACTAGCTATATCAATTGGACCACCTGTCGTTTAGGCTATAATCCCTATAGACATAGAAATGTAGATGTCTTAAATTAAAATGCCTACATTTTATTCATCAGTTACGATTGACTATCTCTTGATCATGTTTGGTCACATCTAACATTCTCAAAACTGTTGCACGGTTGGCCATCATTTGACCAGGGATCACTGCGAGCTTCTGGCAAAAATTTCATCGTGGCACCAGCATTAATAAGCTAAGGGTAAATGATGAAAACTGCAGCCAACAAAAAAATCAAAATTTTTTTTTAACTATGAGGACCCCCACTTTTCCCAAATTTTTGAGCGTAGATGCAATCTATGTCTTCGTAGGAGCTTCTGGTAAAAATTTCGTCGTAGTGCAAGCACTATAAAGCTAGAAGTAAATGATTGACTAAGCAATAGTCTTCAATTGTTTTTTAACTATGAGGGCCTAGTGTTTTGGGCGTGCATACGATCTATGTCTTTCTAAGAGCTTCTGGTAGAAATGTCGTGGTGACACAAGCTCCCGTAAGCAAAGGGTAAATGATTAATTACGCCGTATTAAACAAATAATTCTTATAACTGCCAGAGATCCCACCCTTTACAATTTCTTTTTGCCCTTTTTATCTTTTTTATGAAAGATTCCAATGTTTGAGGATTAGATAGATACTTAAGTTAGTAACTTTATTTAACATCCAACAAAGTACCTAGTGATTTGGAACGTATAACGTAGAATTTGTTGCTGGATATCGTTGCCAACTTTACATACAATTTTTTTATCTCATTAGTTTTTAAGATTAGGTTTAGTTTGTGACATTATAATTTTCTATGTGTTTTTTTTATTAAGTGCGGAAATTTGAGCAGAACACTTAAATGAGTCCTTTCTTCCTCCAGTAAAAGCATTATTTTACATTGCAGAAAATAAATAAATAGAGAATTATATAATTATTAATACGTGGGAGAGCTAGAAAATTCGAACAACCGCGGTTATTATCCTCCCAAAAAACATATTTGTGGAAAACGTCGCCAAACGCAATTATATAGCGTTTAGGAGTCTAGAATTTACCTTATGACATAATAATTATTTTAATATGAGAGCGGAAATCACGTATTATGACCACCGCTAATTGTCTAAGCACATTGTGTCATTATTATGAGAAAAAAAGATAAAAAAAAATTAATAGCCCCGGCTTTGTGTTGCTTTTGCAGACCGTGAATTATCGAAAATTGATGCTCTTGATATATTTAAAAAAAAAACCTAATTCGCAGCTCGATACGCTCCTAGAATTTAAAGTATTTTGTAGCTAAATATAAAAATATAAAACTTCAGGAATTATACCGATTTAATCCGCACACAATCAAAAGCGCGGTTCATATTGAAAACATAAAATGGAATAACTTTACACAAGCGAAAGCAATTATAGAAAACCCGAAGCATTAACGAAAGCCAATTAAAGACAAACCTTTGATTTATTAATTTGAAACGGGCACACCACCGCACCGTCAAATATTGGGTCCGGGGGATATAACATAAAGGCTTCAAATATTCGTTTTGCGGGGATCGCCTCCTATACGACATAACGAGGTTCTAACCTTTTCACCGGGAAAGAGAGAACTACGAAAACCATGTCGAACGAATTTATTTGATGTTTGGGACTTTGTTTCTGCGGACCTTTATCAAGTCAAATCCAGATATCGTGAGCAGAAGAGAGGGAATATTTAAAACCCAACGAGGTAATTACATAATAAATATATAATTTAATAAAGTTTGTTTTATTACTATTTTTCGTTCTACATAATATGTACATAATGGAATGAATGAATGAACAAACAATAATGTTCGTGTCGATCTGTCTAAACGATTAGGTAATCACATCGAGGGAAATAGATTTACTGGAGGTCGTTAAACTCGAAACGTCATTTACAGGCGATCTTAACAATGGTATTGTTTTTAATTGACATTACATTGCGTTCAGACGATTTCGTTTAGTGAATATTATTCGCCTTCGATGACCCAAGACGCTTAATCAACTGTAATGTACACCAATTAAAAATCTATACGTTGGGGAACACGAAGACAATCTGAAGATAATTTATTGCCTTAATCGCGTTTAATTATTGTAGTTGTTTGAAGTAATAGAGCACACGAAAAAGTAATTATTTATAGCTCTCCGTTTGACAGCTAGTGATAAATCTGACTGTAGGTGTGTATTTGTTTTAATTAAGAAGTTTGATGATGATATATGATGCTGCGTTACAGTGTGATTCGTTTTGAAGTCATACTTAATTTATGTATAAAGTTTTGTTCATAGCTGAAATAGTTCTTGTCTAGACCTGATAACTTTTTTTAGCAACTGTCAAAATTTCAGACGTCTACTAAACTGTCAATAGTTGTGTGTTCTGTAGCAAGTCAGACGATTTCGCAAAAATGGATAAAATCTCATTTCGTATAGTGATAAAACACTTTTAGGTCTGCGAAGTTGACCCCACAAAGCGGTCAAAAATCGGCAAAAATGGGGATTGACCATTTATTGACGACTATTTGTTTGGACCACATTTTGTTTAAGCCACAGCTACTATGCCCATATTTTGGGGTATAATAGCGAAAATGCTAAAAGTAGCCAATATAAGCATTTTGCTTATCGGCTACGATTGACCATCGTTTGACCATGTTTGACCACCTTCCTGATTTTCCAAATTTTCAACAAAAATTTTTCGATATTTTTTTACTACAAACACTAAAATTTTGTTGCAGGATAGGATTGATTAATGTTTAAAAAAACATAAAATTTTTTGTTGCAGGATAGGATTGACCATGATTGATTGGATGCACCAAGTAATTTTTTGAAAACTTAACAGTCGAAAAAAAATGAAAAAATAAGTTGTATCTCCAACGAAATGACATCAAACCCAGAAAATGTCACAACCTCTGGCATTGCATTTTTCACAAATTTTGAGATGTGGTCAAACGCTGAAAATAATAGCACTTATTGTCTTGTGTCTCTAGACCATAGAAAATTGAAAATTATCGTTTGACCACCCTTTGGTAAAATTTTATCCGACCCTGAAGTTACATCGAAGAGAATTTTCATTGCTCTTTTCCCACATATTGAAAGGTGGTTAAACGCTGAAAATGATGCGGCTTATTGTCTTGTGGCCTTTGACCACAAAAAATTGAAAATCATCGTTTGACATATAAAAATTTCAAAGCTTATGGCACTTTTCACCAACTTTGACAGGTGGTCAATCGAAATCGTAGATGGTCAATAGTGGTCAATTCTTTCTATCATTTTTGTTGATTTTTGACAATTTTGTGATGCCAACTTCGTTGACCTGGTCAGTTTAAAAACAGAGTCTTTCTGTACAGCAGAAGAAAATAAATTGTTTCCATGCATTCTTGTTTTATATTCATTAAGGCTCGACGCAAGAGTTCTAACCAATCAATAGAATGAACGTCTACGTTGGTCAACAAATCTGGGATTTGAAGGTTTCTAAAAATTAAAGTACATATAAGAGTTTCAAAGTTTATTGCACTTTTCACGAACTTTGACTGGTGGTCAAACGCTGAAAATAATAGGACTTATTGTATAATGTCTAAACTACAGAAAATTGAAAATTATCATTTGACCACCCTTCGGTTAAATTTTATCCGTTGAAGCTTTTATAAATTTAACTGGAGGGTGGTCAAACGATAATTTTCAATTTTTTGTAAACTGGAGACACCATTTTCAGCGTTTGACTACCTCTCAAAGCTTGCGAAAAGTGCGAGGAACTTTGAAAAGTCTGTTGTCTGAGACTTCGAGATCGAATAAAACTTAACCGGTGGGTGGTCAAACTATGATTTGTGATTTGCTAAGATTAAGTAGCCTGGAGCAAGAGACTTGTTTTCTTCATTTTTATCGACCATTGTTAAGTTTCAAAAAATTATTTGATGGTCAATCATGGTCAAACGTTGGTCAATCCGATCCTGCAACAAAATTTTAGTGTTTAGTGGTCAATCGTATCCGATGAACATAATGTTTATATTAGCTAATTTTAGCATTTTCCCCATTACACCCCAAAATATGGGTATAGTGGCTATAGCCTAAACAAAATGTGGTCAATCGAAATCGCTGATGGTCAATAAATGGTCAATCCCTTCTAGCATTTTTATCGATTTTTGACCACTTTGTGGTGCCAACTTCGCGAACCTTGTTTGAACGTCTGCAAAATAATCATCTGTAGCAGCGACCTCGGAGCCTCAAGCTAGCTTCACTACACCAATATGCTTCATAACTAGAGACAAATCGAAATTTGTCCATCTGGACACTATATAACCAATCCGTGATATGTCCTCTAACTATTTCATCTAACCATTTATCATGTATGGTGTAATAATTTTTACTTCGAAAAATATTTCACTTGTTACATACTCTTGAAACATTTATCACTAAATACACATTTAAATCGAAGTTTATGCGTACAAAAAAAATTCTGCGAAACGTACAACATACCCTGATAAGAATCCCCATTCAATTACAAACGTTGACTAAGTAAATATGCTTACTGGATCATATAAACATATATTTACCCTAGCGCGTAATCAATACAATATTTTATTAAATTTTTTACGATAAAAGCAACGATACTAAGATTACACGCTCGATGAAATGTTATTATAAACGTGCAGCACATGTTACACAACAGCAATAACAACAACGGAACATTACTGAAATTAAAACAGTCTTTTGTATATTACACGAAAGCAACAATAACCAGCGTCCAATTTTCTTTTATTCCCGGAGATCTAAATGTTCATTCGTCCGGTAATAATTACAAGAAAACGAGTATTAATAACATAGCCGATGCGCATCATCTGCCTTTTTGAATTATAACTGAGCGCTTGCACACAATCAATCGAATCGGTTTTATATCTTCGCATGTTCATGTAAAATTTCCATAAAATAAGAGCTTGAGAGCTGAGCGGAGGGGAACATGTTTTATAAAGCCCGAGCAACACACAAAGGTTATGTGCGCGAGTCACTACCATCTACTCCGTTGAAATAAAGCTATAAAATAGCACTCGATATCGCTTGCGCCATCTATACCCAACTCAAATAAATTCAATATCTTTATACACGCAAAGGAAGTTGGTATATACATATAAGAGCACCATTCGTGTGTTTTAGTATGGCGTATGGCGAAACGAAGAGACTTGCTTTAACGCGAAACGGTCGGTATAACTTAAAAAAGAAAACGGTGTTTTCGGAATTGCACGGAAGATGTAATAAATGCGAGTTTATGCATTGCAATAAATAACGTTTTCTGGGTATATTTGCATGATGCAATATAATATTTCGGATCAGGATTATATTCGAGGAAGAACGGTTTAATTTTGTAATTTAATGAATTAAAGTTCACGACTACGCGTAAAACATCATTCAAAAAACTTGAAATTATTAGTCCGGAAAAATATGCGCTAGCTTAGATTGAAACCTACGAGGGAGCGTTTTTATATTCGCGGCATAAGCGGGTTGTAGCGGGTGATTAGGCGCGTTGGGGGCGTGGCCTGTGCAGCGGCTCATAATTAGTACAAATACGAAGTTTCATTGTTAATAGAGAGTTAGTCTTTGAGCTATCGTCAACCAAGTAACATAATCAGGAGTGAAAAGTGAAATATGGAAAAAATCGAATATCGTGCCGTTATAAAGTTCCTTACCAGGCAAGGAAAATCAGTCGCGACCATAATGAATGAGATGTCATTGGTTTACGGCGACTCTTGTCCAGGAAAAACCATGGTGTACAAGCGGCATAGTTTATTTAAACAAGGAAGGAAATCCCTTGAAGACGACCCGCGGCCGGGCAGGAGCATTGAGGTAACCACGCCAGCACTTATCCAAAAAGTTGAAAAAAATGTACTCGAAGATGCTCGACTAAAGAAGAAACAACTCGCAGAAATGGTTGGAGTATCCGATACAACAATTTTTAAAATCCTACACGATCATCTCGGCATGTCTAAGGTCAGCGCAAGATGGGTGCCGAGAATGCTCACGCCGCCGTGTATTGAGTCGAATTGTTACTGGAGACGAAACTTGGGTTCATCATTATGAACCTGAGTCCAAACAAGACTCCATGCAGTGGCACAAAAAGAGCACAGCACCTCCCAAGGAATTTAAAGTGTCACAATCAGCTGGGAAACTCATGGCAACGGTATTTTGGGACTCGGAAGGAATATTGTTGATTGATTATAAAGATAAAGGTGTTTCTATAACTGGAGAATATTACGCTTCAATATTAGAGCGACTAAAAGAAGCCATTAAAGAGAAAAGACGGGGAAAATTGACGAAAGATGTGCTGCTTTTGCACGACAAAGCGCCCGTCCACAAGAGCCGCGTTGCGTTAGCTGCCCTGCATAAGGTGGGCTTCGAAATTGTGAATCACCCACCTTACAGCCCAGACCTGGCCCCGAATGATTATTACCTGTTTCCGAAAATGAAAAAAGAGCTGTGTGGTAAAAAATTTACTGCGGGTGATGAAGTCAAGGAGGCAGTTTCGGCGTATTTTGCAGATAAAGAGAAATCATTTTTTTATGAGGGTATAAATAAATTAATTGAAAGATGTGAAAAATGTATCCATCTTGCAGGTGAATATATTGAAAAAGAAAAATAATTTGGTTTTTTTATTTCCACCCCTTATCCCCCATTCCGCGAATATAAAAACGCTCCCTCGTACTAGCTGGACAGCTTTAGGTCCTAAGGGAACAATGAGTTTAGGAAGATACTATTTAAGGACTGGTATTTCAAACAAAGGTTTCATCTTTCCACACCTTGCTTACCGAGAAGAAGACAAAGGAACAGATAATTTTTTTAAAGAAATCAAAGCCCTCAAAATCTACAAAGTCTACAACTCTAAACATGTTTCGAATCCTCTCATACCTTCTATCTTTGCACCATTTTTAAGAGGCCTTCACCGCAAGGAAACAAATCTTGGTAGATAGAAGAGAATGAAGATCAAAATGTACCCTACGCATAGTGGAAGCAATTTAAAAAACTAGTCAACGTCAGTGTGCAAAATGATATTAGAAATATACTGAAGCACTAGCTAAGAGAATAATCTTGGAGAAAGCACTATAATGTCTCAATATTGAGTTCAATATTGAAAATACTGCAATAGATCATTTGGCAAAAGAATATGCGATCTAGATTTACATATAACTTGTTAGTTTTATAAATTGTTATACAATGTGCTTGCCCACGCTAAGAACATATGAGAGATTTGCTCCATTCATTAGTTTAGAATGAAAAATGTTGGCATTTTCTAGTCACAACACTCCCACTGCACGTCCACGTCCCTTAGGAATCTATACTCGGTCCCACTTTGTTTTGCTTTAATATAAACAGAACTATCATGCTCTCTTGATAACTGTATCAAGTCATTAGCTACCGACGACACCACCTACACATATCATCATCATATATTATCATCAGCAACGAAAGGAGTTTCTGAGGACAGTGGTTAGACCGTTAATAATAACAAAAAAAACTTAATCAAGTTTTTCAAAATTTCTAATAATTTTCTGCTTAATGGTAGATCATAATCTTTAGTAAGATATTCAGAGGTATTCGAACGTTGAAAATTGTATAATTTTCTGCCCTCATCTTCACCAGTTGACCATCCAGCGGTTAATCTTCATCCGAAGTTAAAGTTACATCTTGTTGGAAATAAACATACTGCATATCAAAATTTTCTTTGTGGTTCTTGACGTACAATATTAATCATGACTGCTTCAGTAGAACCATTTTGAACAAAATGCGATCTGATGACGCACCAGGGTCGAAATCCATTTAAACATTTTTAGGAATTTCGGGAATGCATTGTAGTTACGCCAAACAGAATTTTTTTGATTAAATTCATCGCCACAAATCCGGACATTTAATTTTGATAAAGTACCAATCAGCTTTATTAGAGATGACGATTATCGATAAAAATCAAAACTAAGCCGCTTAATTTCCATGTAGCTTGACAAAGGCAGAGTAAACGGATGATGGAACGACCGTCACAATGATTAACTGCTGACTTACTTGCATTAAACAGGACAGTAACACGTCTATTAACAGGACATGACTCTCTGAGGTCACCTGCACAAGATGGGGATCTATAAAGATAAATCCCAAATAGTTCTCAATCAATCTCCTTTCAACAAACTGTTTTGGAGCAGTACATGTAACCAATTGGCTTCACTTCTTGCATCAATTGAATCTTGTAGACTCTAAGGTGAAAATCTTGGAATGCAAACTTCTAAAGCATTGCTGGTGACACAGCTAATTGTTAAGAAGGAAGTTTTTGAATTCTATAACATACTTTCCCTAATGTTGGCTATATTAACGCTAACTAACGTGCCATGGAAAAAAACATAATTGGTGTAGGCTATGTAAATGTTTTTGATCATTGCTTTAGTCACTACCACATAATGACATTTATTATTTGATATTTTATTGGGACCAAATTTACTCCATTAAAAAATATATTTTGTAATAATGCTTTGTGACAGCATCATAATTAATCACTTTTCGTGAATGGCAAAGTAGGAATAAATGTCATTATGTGAAAGTGGCTAAAGTAACAATCCATTCACATAGTCTACTCTAATTATGACTTTTTTCGATGTGTCTATATTAAGAACTCTTCTTTTAACCGTTTTATTTAGAATTAAACCGTAGTAAATTAGTTTAGAAAACGTTTATTCTCAACTTCATCTCAACATCACCAATTTGGAAAGAGGTTGAGAATAAATTAATTTACCACGATTAAGCGAATAAATTCGGCAAAAGAATTAGCTAATTACCGATAAATATTTACCGGTACAATTTTCGAAAAACATCTACAAATGCTGTTACAAACGTGAATTTTGTTTTAAGAAAATGAAAAACACAAACCTACAAAAATGGTAGCATATTTTACAATACCAAACTTGAAAATTGATATTGTGATATATTGTTGTTTTGATGAAACATACAAAACATTTCGTCAAATAAAAAATTTACCAAAAACTGGACATCAAGTCATAAAGACACTACTTTGAATGTTTTACTTTCAATGCATGAAAATAGTGTCGGCAAAAGAGGACAAGTCTGCCCATAATATCCTCCATTCTGCGAAACTGAGGCAGTCTAATAACAAAACATTGATAAAGTTCTTTTAAGTGACACAGCTAAACAAGTTTTTGAATTTTTGATACACCAAAAACAAATTACTTTTAGTGACAATATAAAGATGGCACAAAAACAATTGCTTATGGCAGTATCTTCTCAAGAACCTCTAAACGTAATCGTCCTAACGAATCATAAAGCTCATAACTTAACAAGATTTACTTGGTAAATCATGACTTGTGTAGAAATACCTACAATTATTTTTTATTTATTTTTTTATACAGGTAAAAGGCGAGTCAAACACTTATTATACTGTCTGTCAAAATTTTTTTGCCAATACATTTTATATGTCTACGCGTAGACTTTTATCCGTAGCTAAAAATTTACAACAGGGCAAAGAACACAAAGAGAATAGAGGTGATAACCAATTTGCCAATAAACAAAGTCCTTTTGAAAAACGAGACAGGATTAAATCATTCATAGGATAATTTAAAGGCCATGAAAGCCACTATGCCCGTAATAAGTCCCGACGCTTGTATTTGCCAGCCACTCTTAACATAAATAAGATGTGGAAAATATATAATCAAACACAAACCAAAACTTATAAAGTTATGCTACTTTCAAAAATATTTTCGTGCCAATCGTGAAAGATGTAAAAACAGAATTAGACTTGCATCAAGCCAGGAAGCCAGATGTGCTAGTAGTCAAGATTTAAGTGTACACAAGTTGAAGGGCTAAACTACTTGAAGGAAATTCCATACAAAACATTTTTGTTTTGAATGAAAATTTCAAAACTGACATCAACTTCATAAAGACGGAAAATAGTGTCAGTTTTTGTTTTGATATGCAGTAGTTTCAAGAAGCTGCAGATTGCATTTTATGCATTTTGAAAATTGATGTTAAAGGTAAACAACCTGTTTTCATAAAATGAAGTACAAAGTGGACGTGGATCAAATGAGGTTGGATCTGCTTTAATGCACTTTTATCTAGCTGTAATTTTGATGGAAACGATGTTTTGGCTCTTCAAACTTGCTCCACATTCAATCGAAGAAATTGAATAAATTTTTCCCGTGAGGGGTCATTCTTATCTTCCTGCCGATAAACAAATTCGGTAGACAAAAAAAGTCTTTCCTGTGGATTATGTAAAATTGTACTGTCAATTTGGTACTGTCAGAGAAATGAACAAAGATTGGGAGGTTTATAACCTCAAGTCTTTGTTAGAAGTATTTAACAAGATAGACGGAATTAGCGAACAAAAACGAATTTTTATCAAAAAAGATATGCGCCAAGGAAAAAAATCAAGTAACTTTAAAGTCTGAAATTCACTACAGAAACAATGATCCATCGAAAAATTTTCAAAGTTTGCTAAAAAGAGGTATGAAGGCGGAGAATGCAAAACTTAATAAAGATTTAACCTTGAAGACCGTTTCGCTTGGTATTTTGAAGTTTTAAGGGCTCATGTTATAACAACTGATCCAACCACTGTGATGAAGTTGATTCAGAATGTACCCTGTCTACAGGAAGACGTTGAAGTGAAGTTGTAGTGATTCCATTTGTTTTGAAAATAATTTTAAAATATATTTATCTAACTATCCCTGTGTTTCTTTACATTTACAAGTGTTCTTCAAATACCATGTTAAGGACAACATGTTTCTTATAAAATTAAAATTTCAGTCAAATAGAATAAAATATTTAACGATATAAAGCAGATGACATCTGTATCTTTATTGATATCCAATGTAAACATGTGTACGTTTTCACAATATCATTTTATCATATATTTATTTAAAGCACATGCTACAGTTATATGACGAAACGTTTACAAATAATATATCTTAGATTTTGGTTCCGAACTTCTGTAATACTTCTATTATAAACAGTCTGAACCAACATCATATATGGGCAAAATTGTATTTATAGGCCAAATCTTCTTTTAGCAGAATATGCATCACAAACAGAATTCTACGAGTATAAAAAAAGAAAACACAAAACGCTACGTTTACACGCCTGGTAACTTCGAATTGTGTTTCGTATTTGCAAGGCAAAGATCGCGATTATTCACGAAAGATTTTCATGTAAGAATCGTAACAAAAGCTATTAATCAAAGTGAAATAACCGCAAAAAGAAATACGAATGAGACCAGAAGGACTGCGACGACGTTTTACGCTAAAAATGTTGAGAAAATAAGAAAATATCGGCGGAAATACGGGGATAAAGAAACCCGCAGAAAAGAGAGGAAAAAAAAAGAGAATGACCTCTTAAGTAAGTTATCACGTGAATATGGCTGAAGGATATTTGATATGCGACCATGATAGTGACGGTAATTTATGGGAATGTATCCTGACACGCATTGTAATGGAAATTATGCAAAAATTTATATATGCAATTGAACTATTGTGTTTCGGGAGGACTATTGGCATAACCCGTTCAACACAGGAAACGAATATATTTCGTTACTTAATTTGAAACCTAATTTTCCTATTATGTTGCTGTTTCACTAACAAAAGAAACATTTGGCAATATATTACGTACACCTTAAACTGAAATAGTCGAGAAACGAACATTGTTCATTGTTTTCCCCAAAATTATTACGTGACAAAATGTTGGCCCCCTTTATAACATGAATTTTATTCCCCGATAATAAAACCTAGTTTTATGAATTTCAGAGCTAGTGTTAGCCAACATTTTAAAGCGAATGGATAAACTATTTACAGAAAATGCTCCGGCAAAGAAAATTAATAGGGACAATTATGTGCTATGAAATTTTCAACGATTACTTAAATCAAAACACTATAAACTCGAAATGTATTTGTTAAAAAAATCTTATAACGTTATAAACCTCAGAAAATTTCAATATTTAATCGCTGTTTTATTCGAAACATATATCTTCTAAGAACGGATAAATATTTACACAGTTTAAAACGTATGGGGGCCTTCACTTACATACCACGCCAGCCTCTCTGATCCATCGGCCATTTTAACAAAAAGCTCCGACGAGTTCAAACACTATATACGATATTTACATAAACCAGCATTTGTTTGCAGTGGATCTGAGTCGATTTAAATTTTCGTTTTTTTTTTCGTTGGTCGGTCACCGAATCGACTTTTATATTATTTATGTTCACAGATGCTATGACAATATTGGTTTATGTGTTCCTTTTAAAATAGGTCCTAGTGGAGAATAGTTTCGTTCGAATGTATGTAGATAATATATAAACAATGGCAGCGTAAAATGTCAATGTGGCGGGGTAAAATAGGCACCTTTAAAAGCTTTTTCATTAAGTGTGTTAAAATTTTTAAATATCTGTGTGCATTGTTACTATGGTTGGGTTCCATTAACTCATAAGCATTCCACATTTATTTGCTTTTATCGAAAGGAGCATTAAATAAATATATTTGAATTTCTTCATTTCTATTAAGCCCCTCTAACCTCGCCCCACCCCCTTTCCTCGTTTAATGGCAACATATATATTAGAAATTTTTATTTTTTTCGTTGGTCTTCCATTTGTCCCATCTCTGGATAATCATAAAACCCATGCTGAAATTGCAACGAGCAATTGATCAAAATAAAATTGCGTGAGAGTGGATGTTAATTCAAGGCTATTTTGGTCAATCATTTGCACAGAAGAAAGTGCCTCTGTTAACCAAAACTAGCCTTCAAACACTTCTGTTGTATTATCCAGACATGAAAATCTAAACTCAAAATTATTACTACACTTCGGAGCAGCTACGTCAGGAACTAGAACCTTATCCAATACCAAAACAAGCAAAAAGATTATTACAGGTTGTAGGTTATAGGTGAAAGTATTTTTCAAAAATAGCTTAACCTAGTATAGAAGGTCTGGCTTGATTTGTAGCTTGAAACCTGCTTGATATTCCTTTCACTTCTTCTGGACAATATTTAGGCTTTTCCCTAAGAATTTCTTAAGAGTTGGAGTCAGTATTTTTCCATACTTTTCATCAATTCCTCAACAGTTTGATCTGTCCTTTTCCATCTTTATAGCTGGATTTCTTTCGTTTTTTCTATGTTGCTAATTAATCACAAATCAAGAAGCTCGATATTCTCCAAAAGACTAAAACCCCGCCAATAAGACCTTGGAGAGGGTCGCTCGGTCTGATGACCCATCCATTCAGCATCTTAGGGAGCTAGATCGCGACAGACTACCACCTCTTGTTGCGACACATCGCAATCTGAAGACCAAGGAAAAGGGAGGGGGTGGTGGCTTTTGAAAGAGAGAATTTTCAAAGTTTTGAACTTTACAATTCAAAATTTTTTGAATAAAAGTCGTTTTTTTTTAATCTTGCCAATTAGTCACAAATCAAGAAGCTCGATATTCTCCAAAATATGTTGCGCATAATCGCGGTGGCACCCCGTTTTGTGATCAACACCCAGATTCACAAAGATCCAAAAAGAGAGCCAAAAAGAGCTTGAAGAGAGTCGCTCGGTCGGAGCAACCATTCGTTCGGCATTTTGGGGAGTTTGATCCCGACAGACCACCACCTCTTGTCCGGACACTCAAGTCCAGAGAAGGGGGAGGGGGCGGTGGCTTTTTTTGTTGGATTAAACTTTGGAATTCAATTTTTTTTAATAAAAGTAGTTTTTTTAATCTTGACAATTAGTCACAAATCAGGAAACTCAATATTCTCCAGAACATGCTCTGGATAATCGTGACGGTACCCTGTATTGTGACCAACACCTAGACGCGCGAGTGTCTCGATCGGAGGACCCATTTATTCAGCATCTTGGGGAGCTAGATCCCAACAGACTACCATCTACTGTAGAGACACGTCGCAAGCTGAAGCCCGAGGTGGGGGAGGAAAGGGTGGCTTTTGGAAGAGAGAATTTTCAAAATTTTTTTTGCCGGAATTTAAAATTTTTTTGAGTAAAAGTCGTTCTTTTTTTTAATCTTGCCAATTAGTCAGAAATCAAGAAGTTAGATATTCTCCAGAACATGCTGCGCATCTGGTATTCCGTTTTGTGACTATCCCCCAGATTTATATAGATCCAAAAACAAAGCCAATAAAACCTTGGAGAAAGTCCCTGGGTCGGAGGACCCATTCGTTCAGAATCTTGGGAAGCTAGATCTTAACAGACCACCACCTCCTATCGCGATCTGAAGCCCAGAGAGAGCGAGAGGAGAGGGTGGCTTTTGGAAGAAAACGAATTTCTAAAATTTTGAATTTTTTTTCCGGACTAAACTCACTCCGTTTTGTGACAAGCACTAAGATTCACAGAGATCCAAAAAAACGGAGGTCCCATCCGTTCAGCATCTTGGGAAGCTAGATCCCGACAGACCACCACCTCTTATGGCGACACGTCGCAACCTGAAACCCAAGGAGGGGGCAAGGGGCGGTGGCTTTTCGAAGAGAGAATTTTCAAAAATTTTTTTGCTAGACTAAACTTTAGAATTCAACAATTTTTGAATTGTATTTTGAATTGAATTTTGAACCTTGGAGAGAGTTGATCGATCGAAGAAAACATTCGTTCAGCATCTTGAGGAGCTACATCCCGACAGACAGCCACCTCTAGTTGCGACATATTACATCATTCCTGATGCCGAGGGGGGGTGGGCGGATTTTGAAAGAGAGAGAATTTTCAAAGTTTATCATTTTTTGCCGAACTAAATTTTAGAATTAAACAGTAATGCTCAAGAGGACATTATTACGAAGCTAACTAACATTGAAAGATTATGTTATATCACGTTGCAGTTATCGTGGATCCGATAATCACAAGTTCATCGAAAATATATTCAATTTCTTAGAGAAGAATTTACATATTTTAACGTTTATAGCGATGAATTCATTGTATGTACTGTACTGCATTCTTTGTATACAACCACCTATATGTTAGACATCTTACACATATTTACTTTATACACTATTATCGTTAACGTACTAACCGTTAAATAAACAAATAGTACTCGGCGCTAAGTATTTTCAGAAACTAGAATTTCTAGCGTGAGCCAAGTTTGTGTTTGTTTTGGTTCCGTCTGCCAAATATTTTTAAATTTGACATCCACTAACCACGTCCAAACTAAACACTTTACCGTATTAATTTATACTTACTAATACCTGGATGTACGAGTCCCACAACGATGAATCTTTAAGGATTATCTAATTTTGTTTTTTTTTTCTTTACGATACGGGAATGATTTAATACGTTTTTAGATTTTAATAGATTGCCTTCTAAATATATTCCAGAAATTATTTAAAATGCACTAATTTCGGTTTTTCTCTCGCTCATAATTCATTGTTTCCTTGACAGCTGCATCAATTTTGATTAATTTCTCCTGTTCCTTGTAAGGTGATTCCAACCCAACTCTCGTGCATTCTTTTTTTTCCTTTCTCTTATTAGATTATTATAAAGTAATTGCTGTGTTATATCCGAAGCCCTATACGATCTCTACTACATTATTTACTAGAATCGAAATATCAACCGGATTTCTAATTTAAATTTAATGATTAGAATTAGGTTTAAAAGTCCTTAAACATTGAAATGATTCGTATATCTCGGTACAGACTCTCTGAGCCGGGGCAAGTTTTATTTACAATTTAAATTGACTAATAATCTCATAGCGTACCGGTGAGGTTTCTTCTTCTCCTTGTCTCTCTTCTTTTAAAAAAAAAAAAAAACGTCTTCTGATTTCTTTTTACTGCACTACGAATACTACTACCTGGACTTGGGCAGGCAGAAATCGCTTTGGGCGAAACGATTAGGACCCAGCGATTAACTCAATTTCGAACGAACTTGAGCAAGAGCAAGTGGAATCGGGGGAAACGAGAAATAAAAAAAGGAAATGGTCCACGATGGAATACGGCGAAACCAATTTTGTATTAGCCAACACACAGAAAGGTCATATTGGGAATATAAAAGAGAAATCATTCGTTTCGTTTCCATTTTAGTGTAGTTTCGTGTATGTATGTATTATTTCATTATATTCTTATTCGGCGTTTCTTTTTTTAAATTCCTTTGCATGTGAAGTAAAATTGAAAATTTAAAAAAATTCCACAATAATACTCGTTCGTAATTGAATTGCGGTTTTATATTATATTGTCGGATATTTTGTGCGAGGGCGTTTAGAAAAGTATGAAATGAATATAATATAAATTAAAATGTTTCCGCCATTTTTTTTTCATTTAATGTTGAAACTCTTTCAGGTCTAACACTATCTTTGAGCTTCTTTAGAATCCATATGTGTACCAGTACGATTAAGCTCAATTCTTTACGGTTTAGTAATACCATCTTAAACGTTTTCATTTTGGTTTAAGCTTCCATGTTGTCCCAGACAGTCTTTAGCATGCCCAGAAACCTATTCCACCCCCTGTTCACCTCTTTGTACTTTGACCTCGGTTTTTGTAGGTAAACGGCGCGAAAGCCTGCGATTATTTCCTTATCTGATAGCAAATTTTCTCAGCTTTCAAAATATATATAGGCTGCATTTAGAAATGTTTCTCCTTCTAACCGAAAATTTGAAAAAAACCCAAACGGTGCAAGATTTCGAGGTCCCACACAGGTGCTATTTCTATATTTTTTAGCCAAACAAAGCCCTTTAGCTCAAATTTGACACTTTTATCCTATTCAGCGTAAGCAATTACATATATATCCAAAATTTGAACGAAATCGAACGCCCTCCGAAAATTAAAAATCCACATTTTTTTCCATACTACGCCCCCATGGGATTTCGAAGAAAATCTCAACCTCTTCAATTTTGCTGAAATTTTGAATATATATGTAATTGATCATGCTGAATACGAAAAAAGTGTCAGATTTTGACTAAAGGGCTTTATTTGGTCAAAAAAATATAAAAATAGCACCTAGGACGAATCCTCCAATTCTGCATAGGAGCACTTTGACCTTGGTTTTTCTAGGTAAACGGCACGAAACCTCGAGACTATTTCTCTATTGGATAGCAAATTTTCTCAGCTTTCAGAATGTATATACATTGCATTTACTGAAGTGATTACTACACCTCGAAAAATGAGAAAAACTTAAAGGCTGCATTTTTGCCTCTTTCTGAGGCTTCTCAAAGGCTGCAACGCTCCAAGGTTTTGTCATCGAGTTTTGCATCGTTTTGGTTTTTAAATTTTTCGGTTAGAAGGAGAAACATTTCTAAATACAATTCGTTTGTGTATTAATCAAAATGGAGGATACAATTGATGTAAATCTACAGTCTAAGTATTCTGTTCTTTGTTGAAACGCAAGAAGAAAATTAATTTATTTCGTTTTGCGTTTTGTTTTAGTTGGTGGTAGTGGTTTAGGTTAGTTTGTCAAAGCACTTTTTAAACATGCCAGTAAATATTGACACTACCAGTCCCAAGCCTGATAAAATGTAAGGGGAAAAGTGGTTTGGCAAGGCCTTCTTGACGCTGAAACATAGCGATTTTTCGGACTTTAATAATTATTTTTTGATAATTAATATGGGTGATTCCATTTGAAAAAGAAAAAAGTTTTTCAACTTTTAAGATTGTTAAATGTAGACCTCAGTATTTCCGACTACGAATAACCTACACATTTTGTTCAATAATGAAAAGATAGAGTAATTCATGCCAAAACGAACCTTCAAAACCGCAGGTTTTGATGCTATTTGGGCTCGTTGAGAGAGCTGAAATCATGATTTTTTTTCAAAAACATCTGAATATCTCGAAAACGGTTAATTTTAAGCACCATATGTAGTTAATAAATTCTACCTAAAATTAACAGAGGAATCCAAAAATATAATAATATACAGGGTGTTCTATTTAAAATAACAAAGTTGTGTAGCGCCCCCGAGAAATGGAACACCCTGTGAAACTAAAAATATTCCCCTTATTTGGCCCACATGATTCTAGACAACTTTTATTGAAACCATTTTTTTGTTAAATTTACAGCTACAGAAGTATAGAAAAATCCCTCTTAGTTGGAACACCTTGTATATTCGGAGAGCTGAGAAAATTTTCTATGAGGGGTTGGCTTCATTTCGATGGTAGATTCGAATTGTCCTGGGTCAGTATACACCTTGTACAAAGTTTGGCGAAGATCCGCAGACTGTTTGGGATAATACTATTCTCTAGTCTTCAAACAAATGCACTCGAATTATATTGTACAATTTAGGCAGCTCCCCATACATTACTAAAAGCGAATTATAAAATGATAGCTTCTATATCGAAGTGAAGGCACGCTCTAATTCCGCACAGGAGCTATCATTAAATGTCCCCAAAGTCTACACCTACCACTATGAAACTATTGCCAAAAATTAAATTTTGTTGGCCTTTCTCTCCTTCTTTAGAAGGAACAAACATAGAATATAGAACAATTTTTAAAACTTGGATTTCAGAGAAAGGCTAAAACTCTGCAATAATGTGCAACAAACCTAGAAGAAGCTCAAACAAGGCTTAAAAATTCAATTCAAAAGAAAAGGTGCCATCAAACTTTGATTTCATGACTGAAAGTTTTTTATAGCAACTCTGAAAAGTTCGATAAAAAAAAGGAGTCGACAAAATATGTATGTCTGAATTTTCTGAACAGTAACCATGCAAATAAGTTCTAATTTCTAGGCAGTTAAAGAGCTGTATGGATTATTTCTTTCCAATCATCGTCGATTTCTCAAACTATGAGTTTGGGGTTGTATTTCAAAATGCTACAGAATATATTGCCATGCGATCGAAGTTGTTCAAGCTATTGTGGCTAATTAGAAAATTTTAATAAAATAATTTAAAACTATAATCCAAAATAGGAATTTCCTCGTTAAACCTTAGACTGCAACATCCATTCAAGTAATTGAAATTAAGCAATTAGAGAAAATGGCTATTAACGAGAAATGAGCAAATAGGAAGATTAAACAATTTTACAATTAAAGCAGCAATTAAGTTCTTACGAGCCATCGCGAGGAAAAAAAAAAGGTGGAAAAAATAGCCCAATAATATTTATACAAGAAAATTATCTTTATAAATGGAATTAGCCTCATACACATGATCTATTAGGGTAATTTCCTTTTTGGAATTTCTGTACGCGCACGGTACATTTAATAAGATTTTAATTTGTTCCGCACAAAAGGCACGAACAACAAACATTCATCATAATTTCTCTTCTTCATCATCGTCATCATCTTCGCCCGTCTCTCTTCCGTACTACATCGTCGGAGCGAGATGGACGCGTAAAGCAATTATTGCTGCACCTCCAAGTGAAGACGTTTACGTTTAATGTGGCAGCTAATCTCTCTTCCCTTCCATATCGCCGAATCTAGTTTCGTAACGCACCGGTCATCATCAAATTATTAAAAATAACATCGCCTAATGAGGATATAATCGTTTCCTGGCAAAACCGCGGAGCAAGAAGGATGCGCAATTAACGCCAACGTCAAATCACCAAAGTGGATACTACATATATCGTCAAAAATACAATTGTATGGTTTATATATATGTATATTAAATTGTTACATAATTGGTTCCCGTTCTTTGTTAATTTAGCTTTAACTTGAATCTGGTTCCATATTATAGTTGTACAAACTTTTATTTGATGCACAAATCAGCAGTATAAATTCAAGTTGTACAATCTATGAAAGAACCTTAAAGACAACATTTTGTTGAGGCAGAAAAATATCACGCAACACTAAAGAAGCCAATCCTCATTTTGTTACAAAATGAATTGGAGAATATAAATGCAGACAAGATGGAGGTCCTATACCTCAAAAGTTAAATGATTGCACGTCTTGAACCTTGCAATTCCAACTTTAGTTTTAGAAACATTGGTTGCAAGCCTAATCCTGTTCTTTCAGAAAATGAAAATGAAGCAGAGGTTGGTAACTACAAAAATTGAAGGAGATTATTTTCACCCAAAAGAGTGGTGAACATGGCTAACAAATCATCCAAATTCGACGACGTCCATTTTAAATATGTATTACTAAAATTTCTGGAATGGGGTACCACCTACAGATTATCTTAGGCTGCCATGGTAGGGCCATTTACCCGAATTATTGGAAATCGCAGTACTTAACGAAGAAAAGCTTTATATCTCGAGAAAACCTTAATCCAATATCGTTTATTTTAGTAATAACAAGACACCACTAGGAAAAGAAACTATAAAGAAAGGGGAAAAAGAGTTTCAAAAATGAAAGCAAACGCAAGCAGGAATGATAAATAAGAAAATAAAGGGAAAAATTTGACGAATGGATCTATAGATCTATTACTTGTCCGCCCATTAAAAAGTAGACAAATGTACATAAAAATTGCTGAAGCTCTTTCAGGTCTAACTCTATCTTTGAGCTCCAACTCCCACCTCTTTATCTCTTTAGAATCCATATGTGTACCAGTACACTAGAACTGCATTCTATACGGTTTGGTAATACCACCCTAAAGATGTTCGTTTCTGGTTTAAGCCTCCATGTTGTCCCAGATAGTCTTTAGCAAGCCTAGAAACCTATTCCGCTCTGCGTTCACCTCTTTGCACTTTGACCTCAGATTTTGTAGGTAAACAACGCAAAACCCCGCGACTATTCGCGCAAATTTTCTCAGCTTTCAAAATATATATAGGTTGCATTTAGAAATGTTCCTCCTTCTAACCGAAAATTTGGAAAAACCAAAACGGTTAAAGATTTCGAGGTCCCACACAGGTGCTATTTCTATATTTTTTAGCCAAACAAAGCCCTTTAGCTCAAATTTGACACTTTTATCCTATTCAGCGTAATCAATTACATATATATCCAAAATTTGAACGAAATCGAACACCCTTCGAAAATTGTCAAAAATCCTCTTCAAGTTCGCTAAAATTTTGAATATATATGTAATTGATCATGCTGAATACGAAAAAAGTGTCGGATTTTAGGTAAAGGGCTTTGTCTGGACAAAAAAATATGAAAATAGCTGCTAGGACGAACCCTCCAATTCTGCATAGGGGCACTTTGATCTTGGTTTTTCTAGGTAAACGGCACGAAACCTCTAGACTATTTCTCTAATGGGTAGAAAATTTTCTCAGCTTTCAGAATATGTATACATTGCATTTACGGAAGTGATTACTACACTTCGAAAAATGAGAAAAACTTGAAGGCTGCATTTTTGCCTCTTTCTAGGGGGGAATCTGCCAATCATTCTGGTGTCATGTCCCTAAATATCTTACAATTACTTCAGTAGCTTCATGTTAAAAGTCTTTTATTTTTGTTAAAGTTGGGCAGCCAATGGGAAGTGGCGCGAAATTCTCTCCTTATACGGCAATCATTTTTTTCTAATTATGAAATCAAGATCTTAAAAATTATTGATAAAAAAAAATACAACAGCAATGACATATTTGACATTTTAAAATTGTAAAAGAAACTAATACAAAAAAATCACAGATTGCGATGTTAGTTTTAAATTTACATAAATTTACTACCACTTTTAAGGAATCTTGCGTCAAAGATTCAAAAAAAAGTTATCATTGCCGTATATGGAGAGACAGTCTTAACTAAAAATTAAGCAACTTTTTATTGACAACGATTAAGTCTTGAATTCAAGACAAATTTATTGTGTAAAAGATGATCCAAAGTAAACTTCCACATTTAAATTGCGCGCCATTTGTTTTATTAGAAGGCCATTTTCAAAATAAAATATCTGACAATAAATGCATAGAAAATACAACAACTAACACAAGAACTTGAAGAAATGGACAACTAGAAATGCCGTTTATTTGAGAATTAGAAGTGGAAGAAAGTCATAGTAATTTTGCAACAGCTGAAGTGGGTACTATTTCTTGCATAGCAAGGATCCACATCTTACCCAAAAGAAACCAGTATACATTTCTAAACGTGAACTGTCTGGTGTGTATTATGGGTTAGAAGAATCATCGACCAAGAATTTTTGGGACCTGTTAGATTCTATAACATCTGAAGGAAAAATTTTGCGATAACAAACCTCCTAAGCTTCTGGGCTTAAAGGAGGTGATGGGCTAATACAATTTTTCACGTACAAGTACAAACTGCGTCCTTACAGTTTGTACTTTATGTTGGTAGGAATAAAATTCTTCAATTTGATTCGAAAAGGTGATGCCTTTATATAAAAATATAATTTCGAAAATTGAAAAACGGTTGCCGTGTAATCATTCAATTTTTTACACCAAGTATGTTTGAAGATATGACGAGATTAAAAAAAGCATACTAAACTAGACCACCCTATCCTCAAGCAAACTATTGCAGACGTAAGCATTGATGAGCACTGTGCTGAAGTGAATGGTTCCCTAAATAGATAACCTCAAAAATTCAGAAAGAAAGTAATGCAGCAGCAGAAGAAACTACCCGTAAATTACATACATAGTTCACGTCGATTTGGACATGAAAAAAATTTCTGCAAAATAGATCCTCAAGTGCCTGTGCAGAAGAATACAAGCATCACGTTCGATCTGTGCTCGTTTCGAAAACGATGTAGACTTCTTAAGCCGTATTGTTACTATAGATGAAACTTGGGTACATTTCTACGACCCAAAAGCTAGACAATAATCGATAGAATGGAGACACTCCAATTTTCCAAGACTTAAGAACTGTCGTGTTCAAAAATCTGCTGGAAGAATCATCGGCCACATTTCACACAGCACGCGAAACAGTCACTTTACCACCACCACCCCCTCCCCCCTCAACGTTAGATTTTATAACATATAAAGGAAAGATTTTGCGATAATAAACCTCCTAAGCTTGTGAGCTTAAAGGAGGTGGTGGGCTGATACAATTTTTCACTTCTAAGGACGCAGTTTGTACTTTATATTGGTAGGAATAAAATTCTTCAATTTGGTTCGAAAGGGTGATCTCATGCTTTGCGCATAGTGATGCCGCCAATTCTAGAATACATTCAATTTTATATACCAATTACTTTTGAAGATATGAAGAAACTAAAAAAAAGCATATTAAACTAGACCACCCTATGCACAGAGATATTAGGACATGAATATTAATCCAAGTGCATGTTTAAAACTGAACATTTCCCTAGAGATATGGAAGATCAAGGATTTCCAAAATAACCTCAACCAAACTATTGCAGACGTAAATATTGATGAGCATTGTGCTGAAGTGAATGGTTTTCTAAATAGATTACCTCAAAAGTTCAGAAAACATGAACTAGTATAAGATATGAATAAGAAACCAAGCATCCATCATAGATATAGTTCAGGTCGATTTTGGCATGAGAAAAATTTCTGCAAAATGAATCCCCAATTATCTGAGTGTTAACCAGAAGCGTGCAAAGTAGAAAGCATCACGTTCGATCTGTGCTTGATTGGAAAACGATGCAGACTTCTTAAGCCGTATTGTTACTATGGATGACGACCCAGAAGCTAGGCAATAATCGATGGAAAGTGTTGTGTTCAAAAATCTGCTAGAAAAATTCAGGCTTCCGTTTTCTTGGAATTGCCATAGAGTAATCATGATTTATTTTCCGGATAAGGATGGAACAATAACTAAAAAATTGTCTAAATATGTTTTGTTTTTGCAGGACAATGCACCTGCATACAAATCGCATGTGCAGAAATATAAAAGAAAGTATTTAGAACTATTGTGCTCCAGAAAATAAACATTTAATATTGGAGGATACGATAGGAATTAGTTTTAATCGCAACAGAGATAAAAGTGCGTTCGCTTGAACCTGGCGGAAGTATACTGTTGTAGTAGTAAATAAAACCTTATCGCAGGATACTTACCAATTTCCGTAAATTCAAACACATTACTTTTATTCAAAGAGCATTCCTTAAACAAATTATATCTTATCTAAATATTTGAGAGACAACGCACCGTGTAATGTTGGAAAATACAGCCTCAACTGTTTAGATTCATACGCGAAGTTGTTAAAATGTCCACGTTTCAAGAAAATTATGACCACAACGCTAAAGATAAAAAAAATCTTGATTATTACCAGCTCCTATCAATGCGAAAATCGGAACGCAATAGCCTCATATTTCTTGGAATAACAAGACAACCTATTAATCTTAAAAAATTACAAATTTGTAATTTTGCAACTTGCCTAGAAATTCCTCCATTTATCAACATTAAAAACCACCTGTCAGGGATCTATTAAAAATGTGCTTTTGTTCTGTGTATTTCTTCCCAATAGAACTATTTTGAAAATTGGACTTGAACAACAAATGACAAATGAGAATTCTTCATGTATATATATATATATAAAACAACTTGAAGAAAAAGAGTCCCAACTAACGCAAATTTATTCGGATAGTAACAAGGAAGAACGGGTTAAAAATAAATGTGTTTTCGGAAAGGGTTTATTTCATTTTTAATAACGCACAGCACATAGAGCATAGAGCTTTCTTGTATAACAGTTCCGTGATATATTTTCATCTGACAGAATGGCGATTTATCATCTGAGCAGGGAATAAAGCAAATAGAATCCCGTTCTTGAAGAGTTGGGCGATGTAATTTATGTTGAGCCATTTATTTTGGAGGCCAGCGAAAAAAGCAAAAATAATAAGGTTTGATTATTTCTGAGCCGCGGAGATAAGATTTGAAGTTAATAGGAATTCGGGGATTAAATCCGAAGGTCTCTTAGAAATAAATCAGGAAAAATTTATTATTTTGACAAATTAATCTAACAAAAAGAATTTGGGGTATCCATTTTCTACTCCACTCGGCACATATCCCCCACGTCAAACAAGGAACAAATATGGCTTCAACTTACCCTTTCTAAACAAGTGGCCCTGCATTGTGCCACTCTTAAGGGACTTCCTACATCCTGTTCGCCACCAATAAAAATCGCCATCGAGGACGACATCGTAGCGAAGCAGATCACAGATCGCCAAAATAGCGACATCTTTCCTTCTTCCTTGCGGTTTCCTCTTCGAAATAACCAAAACGAAGAAACGATAAAATAAAAACGTTCCAAAATTGATTTCCTTTTTTTTAATCTCTCAGATCAAAATATGGGGAAAGAAAAAGGAAAAACTAAAATGGTTAAACTAAAACTGAAGAACTAACTGCGTTGGTTTTAAAAAAGAACGGGACACAAAACAGTAATACGCACACAAAATAAATAGAAACGCACTTTATTAGAACTTCCTCTTATTCGATCGGAAAACAATACCCAAATATCACAAAATTTTTACTCAAAACTGCGCACAAATCCGATTTTAACACGTTCGTTAAACGGGGTAAAAATCAAAAAAGGAACACAAAAAAATTAAAATAAAAGGTTTCAATACGAAAGCTCCTGATCGCACATCGATTAGGCGCCGTTGATGATGATTCTCCAATATTCGATTCGGATATACATCCGAAGACTTTTCCCGTAAGAATATAACTCGCAGTTACCGTTTTCTGTACTACATCGAAGCGAAGCCGCTTTTAGATATGCACTCGACACGACGTTTCGATATATACTGGCGAAGATTCGTTTAGTTCTCCGCCGTCTGTGTTCGTATATCCTCTTCCCTGCGCCAAACAACGAACAGGCTTCGAGTTGGAATCGGGTACAGCTTCGGGTGGCTACGCTTAGCGAACTTCCAGAGGGGTGGTTGTAAGGGGTTACACTCGGGTTACACATTACAATACCTCCCTCCCATTTGCTCTGCCAGTAGCTGCGACATTCGCAGAACCGAACAAGAACGGATGTTCATGGTGGACTGGACACCTCAGGAAACGCCTATGCATTATTTTTCTCTCGCACATACTATTACATAACGTAGGACACAAGTGGGATAGGGTGTTTCGTTTTTTGTTCGAAAAAGCTTTTCTAGATTTTTTTACTTTTTCTTGCCATTAAACAGGGATGACGAATAAAAATGTTGTTTTATCAACAAGAATAATATAAACAAAATGAGTTATTCCAGAAAAGAGATAACATAATAATCATAATAATAATAATTTATTATCATATCATTCAGTTTGTTTTCCGACTTTTACAAATTTATTTCACATTTTGGAAGGGGCTCCAAGACTATTTCCAAATTATCTAGTGAATCAAATATTTTTGGTTGAAACAGAAGAGATTTTTAGTGAATAATTTCAAACCATGGCCAAACTTAATTATGGTATGAATTCTAAAAGCGAACGCATATTAACTTTTGACTTAACAGTGACCAATGGAAGGAAAATATTGACCACTATGAGCAGAAAATTGAACTGTCGAAACCCGTTAAGCAACAATTTGTCAATAATATTGAAGAGATCCATAAAAAAGTACCACTTTGTACAATATTGAGGACACGGCACTTATGACCGTGCAAGGTTCAAGACTTTTGTTGTAAATTATTTTGCTCTTCTGATATAGCTCTAGTAAAAATAGATACAGTGATTCTATTCAAATTGGTTTGATTTGCGCCGCCGTTTAGAATTAAATTTGACAATTGACTCGGAACAGCAAAAATTATTTAATTTAGAAAAAAACGATAGGATGCGATTATTGAAAGACTGATTTCAATTGTTCAGCACTTGGCAAGACAATGTTTAACAGTTCGGGGTGATTCTAGCAAGTTATATGAATACAATAATGGTAATTTTCTGAAAGTAGTGAAAGTGATTGATCAATTTGATCCGGTAATGAAAGAACACTGTCAAAAAATATCTTGTACTGAAAACACACATGCCTCATTACATTAGTCCTGATTTTCAAAACGAAATTATTAATTTCGTAGGTGATGAACTTGAGAATAGTAAATATTATTCAATTGTTATGGATAGTACTCCTGATCGTCAGTCATACAGAGCAGTTAACTTTTAGTGTAAGGTTCCTTGATTGCTCAAATGGTATGGCAAATATAAGAGAAAGATTTTTAGGATTTTTCCCTTTAGCAATGACAACAGGTGAAAAAATTTTGGAGTATTTAACTGATACTATCTTACCTAAATATAATTTAAATATTGAGAATATGCGTGGCCAAGAATACGACAATATGTTCGTTCTTTGCGCTGTATGCTACTCATACTTTAAATTTAGTAATAAACGATGCTACAAAATCAGTCAATGAAGGTTTAACGTTCTTTAGTATAGTCCAAGTATTTATATATATTTCTTTTCTTCATCTGTATAGATCGAATATACTAAAATAAAATGTCAGTTCTTTTAATATTCAACCTGTATCAGAACCTCGCTGGAAAAGTAGAATAAAAGCTATCAGGCCTCGCTTTTTCCAATTACCCGAAGTTTTTTATGTCTAATGTTTATCTAAGTCTAATAGAATTATCTACAGATCAGTCCAGAGATAGTAATACAAGACTGCTGATTCTTTGGCTACAAAAATTAAATCTTTCAAATTGATTTGTTCCTTAACAATATGGCAACGTCTTTTAGAAGAGATAATAGATGTCAGTAAACTCATTCAGCTTGCTTTACAAAATTTGATACAATTTGTTTCCACTCAGGAGAACAGATGAAAATTTTGATATTTTAATGGAAAAGCTGTTTCGGTTTAGACATATATTTAACGGACGAAAACCACAAAGACATTAACGGTGCAGAGCTGTTCGAAGAAATAAAGTAAATACTTTTAAATCACTGGTTAGTGCGGACACAACGCCTATAGAAATTGTAAATTATATTGTAGCAAATAATTTATATTCTGCTTTTTGGAACTTATGTATATATAGGTCTCAAAATTCTTGTTACTCTCCCTGTATCTGTCGCCACTGGAGAAAGGTCGTTTCCTGAATTAAATATACACACACCGGCGAATTTAAAGGAACGGAGATAAACTTTAATTTTTTTTGGCTTAATTTTCTTTCTTCGCAACAAATTTGAATTGAATCTCTTAAAAGAAATAGTTAATACATTAGCCAGCTAGTTGTAGTTTGTTTTGCTAATTTTTATGCAATTTTAAAGCCTAACAACATCCAACAATTTGTTGTATTGTAAAGAATGAATTGTATATTTTTATTTGCGTTCAACATTTAATGACAAAACAATATTTTTTAATAACGTGTGTATCCCCCACGTGCCAGAATGACTGCAGTCATTCGTCTTTCCATACTTCTGATGACGTTGACGATCATTGCTTGAGGCAAATTCTCCCATATTTGATGTAGAGCATCGCAACCTTCTGCTACACTTTGCACAGCCGGAATTCTTGATCTTAGTCGTCTACCTAGCATGTCCCAGATATGTTCTATGGGATTCATGTCCGGCGAACACGCAGGCCAATTCATTGTCGGTATTTCCACTTCGTTTAAGAAGTTAGTTAAACAACGAGGCACGTGTGGACGAGCGTTAACATGCATTAAACAGAACTTTTCTCCAATGTATGGTGAGAAAGGACGACAATATCTTGCAGAATATCTGTTATGTATCTGTCTGCATTTAAAGCGCCGCTAGCAATTACTACCAACTCTGTGCATGCACCTAAACATATACCACCCCACACCATAATTGAGTCTCCACCGAAAGAGACAGTAGGAGTGAAATTAAATTGTTTATTTTGTTCTCCTGGACATCAATACAATCTTTCCCTACCATCAATTAAATTTATGAGAAAACGGCTCTCGTCTATGAACAAAACTTGACCCCACTGAACATAAGTCCAATTTTGGTGTTCTCGAGCAAAGTGTAATCGCGCTACTCGATGGCGTCTTTGAAGGCTTGGGGCTTTTTTGGTCCTATAAGACTTCAAACCAATCTCTTTGAGTCTTCTTCTAAATGTATGCTCACTTATTCTGGTCCCACGCACGTTTTTTTGTTTGAACTGCCGTCTGACGCCTATTCCGGAGTGTTTGCAACGCTATGAAACGGTCATCTATAGCCGTTGTTGAACGTTTTCTGCCTTTACCTCGCCTTTTCTCGTATATTTCTCAGTTTGCCTCCATCATATAACATTACGATAGATAGTTGATTTTGATTTGCCAAACATATTGGCAACATCACTGTAAGATCGACCATTATCAATCATTGCTACAGCTCTAGCGACATCGGTTGAACTTAAATCGCCCGTTATTGACACCAATTAAGATCAAAAATAATGTTATTAAACAATCGCAAACTAAAGATAAACAATTAATAATGAAAACACCAGAAAATTAAAAATTTACAAATAAGTGTATTAAATGGACTGCACCAATCAACTGCTGTTAACACGATAACTGTAACTTTGGTACTCACAAATTCCATAAAAATGTGTCAAATAAACAAAACAGTCCCGTTTACACTTGACGTTGTACAGCTATTACTCCTTATCAATTTCTTTTGTTAATTTGTCTAATATTGTGCTATGAGTTATCTCGCAAAAAGGCTCAGGTCCCAAAAGAGATGCTTTCGCTGCCATCACATCCCAAAGCGCCAGATTAAATTCTTGAATTAGTTTCCGAATTTTCAAGAATGTTCTGAACGGATTTAGAATAATTCGGATCAGACAGAAAAACTTGCTTCAAAAGCGGATAAAACTTCGCTTTTGTTAAAATTTGCTTGGTGTTTTCGTCAAGCATTTGCCGCTGACGAACTGCTGCATTGCATTCACATTTCTTTTTAATAGAAGTTATTTAAACTAAGAGCGACTTTTGTGGCCATCCATAAATAATAGAAGGTGTTCTTTAATATTATAGATATCTAGCCAGAGATTAAAAAATTTTGCGATGTACTCATAGACTACATCTGGGTGCATCCAGTCCATCCTGTCTCACTCAAACTTCAACACCAAACTGGATCCATGCTACCACTCCCAGAAACAACAAGCAAAACTGTTAATGCCTCTTTTTCTTTTACCTTCACTATCTGGTAGACGTACTTGTATCCTCTAGGAGCGACAATTTTTCCAGTCTTTGGACACAAGGTGAAACTTGTTTCGTCATTATTAGATATCTGTGGCTAAGATCTAACAAAATATCTTTTCCAATTTTTTAAAATCTTGTAAGTCACGAAACCATTGTCTTATGCTTTTCTCTGTACGTACTACACCTTCCTATGATAAAGTTTCGGCATTCCTATGCGTCAGTTCAGTCTTACGCTTGAACAAACCTTTTTTGCAAGGACCTCTCTTCACGAACGGAATCTTTGTTGTATCCTTTATGATAAACTTCTAAACTGTGTTTAGTATATAACTCACGGTATAGTTTTGTGTGTGTAAATTGTGTTGAAATGGCTTTATGACAGCGTCATACCACCTTTTATAATGCCGCGCTGTTAATCATTTTGCTCCCAAGAGCGAATGGTAAGTCGATCCGACTTTCAACCCTCTGAAAGAATGTCACCGTCCCTCCAGAGAATTGAAATTCGACTCAACGATACGCAACGGCCTAACCACTGCAGCTATCGACCAGTAACTTGTGTTAGAAAAGTTTATACACATTTCAACTTCCAATTCTTTTGTTTTTTTATATAATAGTATAGGTCAGAAAAAAATTAATTGCTTTAATAACATTGAAATTTCTATTTAGCAATACTTAAAGCGTTAATAAGCATAAGTATAAAACTATATATTGTACACATACATTTATTACTTAAAGCACTTAAGTGGCGGCTTAAGACTCATTACATGAAACATTATTTCCAATAAAATTACGCGAGTTATAAAACGTGGAAATGATTAAGGTTTTATTCTATATAAATATTTAATACATTTATTAGGTATTCGAAATAACTAATGGAAGTTTACAAATTAAAAAGGTCGCCAAGCTGCACTACAAACAAACACTTAACACATAAGTCTTCGAAAGCAAAGTGTATTTTTCTAAAGATAAAAACCTCTTGGACAAATCGTCCAATTTATCATTTCATGTCAAAATAAAGAATCGGGGGAAACAGATGTTCGTTCATTCCGTAAAAGAAATACCCAATATTGAAACGCATTAAACAAGTGCTTTGAAGACAACCGACATTGCAAAAAGTGTGTCGGTATTTATGCATTGAACTATTTCCTTTAAAGATATAAGAGAGAACAAAGAACAATATAAACTTTTATATAAAAAGCTAGGAAAACATCTGAATAAACTCTATTTTTTTTTTAAAGAAGGTATCAAGAGAAGATGCTATTATCTAAAACAGCTTTAATAATACATTACATCTAAAGTGTAATTATAGTAGTACACTATATCTAGATATTTGTAACCTTTCTTTTATATTCCACTCTATTATTATAGTAGCGGCTTCAAGAATATAAATACCACTATTCTAAACGCCTGGTTATAAATGGAACGTGTTAAAAAAGTATTTAAGTGGAGAGGACGCAAAAATCAGTCTTTTACGTTAACTTGACATTATTAGAATGTGTATCATTAACACGAGACACAAAATAACTATGATTAACTGTGAATGTTTCCTGAACGGCTTACCAATTGATGTGAAACCAAAACTATAGAATGAAACTAGTAATTGTGAGTTTTAATACTACAACTTTAATAACACTAGGCAACATTTTTTTTATTTTTTTCTTTAGTAACTATGTAGGTACATGTACAGTTTTACTTTCTCTTACTGTTGCAATAATCTTTCAATTTCTGAAGTATATCCACTTACAGCAACTTTCCACTTATATGGAAATATTTCAGACTTCAGAAATTGAAAAATAAGTACATAAAGATCATTACACAACAAAAAATTTATTAATTGTCAAAGATTTCATGGAAGAAGTATAATTTATGTGTATATATCCAAGGGATATTTTTAATGAATACGGGTGTTCTAATTTAAAGTCAGATCTTGTCTGTCATCAGACCAGATTTTCTATTTTCACACTCCGACATTGTCTCCTAATGATGGCATACAGCCGAAACATGTAGAGATAAAATTTTAAAAAAATTTTGAGGAAGAACAAAATTATTTTTCATTTTAGAAATATAAAAGTTCCTCTACATTGCTTTGGTGTGGATCTAGCTTAAAAAATGTATTTTACGAGGGAGCGTTTTTATATTCGCGGAATGAGCAGGTTGTAGGGGGGTGATTAGGCGCATTCGGGGCGTGGCCTGTGCAGCGACTCATAATTAGTATAAATACGAAGTTTCATTATTATTAGACAGTTAGACCTATAGCGGCGGGTGTGCCGCAGGGTTCCCTCCTCGCACCCAGCTTATTTATTATCTACATGTCAGACATGCCGGAATCGCTCGGGGTTGACCTGGCGATATACGCCGATGACACGGCTTTGTACACCTCAGATAGGGACGAGAACATCTTATGCCGCAGAATCCAGCAGTCGCTCGACAAAATACTAGCCTGGGCTTCCAGGTGGCGTCTGAAAATAAACCAATCTAAATGCGTAGCAGTTCGCTTTACAAAAAGGCTACGACCTCCACCCGAAAATATTTTTGTAGATAATTTCAGACTCCCCTGGAGCCCTTCGGTCTTCTATCTGGGAGTCATCTTGGACTCACGTCTCACGCTGCGTCCGCATGTATCCAGAGCCGTGGAGAAATTCGATGCGGCAAAAAATTTCTTGTATCCGCTGCTTTGTTCTAAGAGTAGCCTGTCGTTGAAAATTAAGATCCTCATTTATTATACGTTCCTTCGACCTATTGTTAGCTACGGCGCCCTACCTATCTCAAGCATGGCGAAAACGCACCTCAAAAGGCTGGAAACGCTACAAAATCGGGTCCTAAGACTGATAACTGGAGCACCATGGTTTGTCCGAAATATACAACTCCGCGAAGATCTTGGGGTCACAACAATGAAGCAACATCTGACAAGCCTAGCAGCGAAGACCAAGGAAAGAATTGCGAGATCTGACAATCCGCTGCTGAGCAGGCTCATCGAGCTTGACCCCGATAGGCCCCCACCTAGGGTTATGGTCAGAAGAGCCCTAGCAATCGATGATGAAGAGCACGCCTAGGAGGACCATATAATCCAGAGACTCGGTCTTAAATAGACAGCGAGGACCCCCTTAAATTACAACCATCCAGCCTAGAGGAGGCTTCCCAAGAAGAAAACAGGGCTTAAGAACCATCGTTCGGCCCTAGAAGGAGAAAGAGACGACCCAAGTTAGACAGTTAGTCTTTGAGCTATCGTCAACCAAGTAACATAATCAGGAGTAAAAAGTAAAATATGAAAAAAATCGAATATCGTGCCGTTATAAAGTTCCTTACCAGGTAAGGAAAATCAGTCGCGACCATAGTGAATGAGATGTCATTGGTTTACGGCGACTCTTGTCCAGGAAAAACCATGGTGTAGAAGTGGCATAGTTTATTTAAACAAGGAAGGCAATCCTTTGAAGACGACCCGAGGCCGGGCAGGAGCATTGAGGTGACCACGCCAGCACTTATCCAACAAGTTGAAAAAGTTGTACTCGAAGATGCTCGACTAAAGAAGAAAAAACTCGCAGAAATGGTTGCAGTATCCGATACAACAATTTTTAAAATCCTACACGATCAACTCGGCATGTCTAAGGTCAGCGCAAGATGGGTGCCGAGAATGCTCCCGCCGCCGCAAAAACAACAGCGCGTAGAGTGTTCGCGTGCATTTTTGGACCTCTGTAATGAAGACAAGGATGGTGTATTGAGCCGAATTGTTACTGGAGACGAAAAAAGAGCTGCGGGGTAAAAAATTTACTGCCGATGATGAAGTCAAGGAGGCAGTTTCGGCGTATTTTGCAGATAAAGAGAAATCATTTTTTTATGAGGGTATAAATAAATTAATTGAAAGATGTGAAAAATGTATCCGTCTTGCAGGTGAATATATTGAAAAAGAAAAATAATTTGGTTTTTTTATTTCCACCCCTTATCCCCCATTCCGCGAATATAAAAACGCTTCCTCGTAAGGCTCATTTTACAGCCCAGTTCATGGCATCTTCTAAGAAGTTCATTACCAATTGCTAAATGGCTATGTAATTGTCAGATTTTGTATTTCCTAAATAATTTTGGGTCACACTCTTAAAAGCACTCCAAGCACCACGTTCTAAGTCATTGAACGCCTCTTCAAATTGTGCATCTTGTTGTAGACGTTTAATTTGGAGTCCTACAAAAATTCACTGTTTAAGTTTTGGATTTGAAAAGTATTTGGATACACGACCATCTTTATCCATTGCTTTGACAAAATTCTTCATCTTCAATCTTAATTTGATGTGCAGTGGGGGTAGAAATA
Organism: Holotrichia oblita; assembly: GCA_023690525.1. Taxonomy (NCBI): domain Eukaryota; kingdom Metazoa; phylum Arthropoda; class Insecta; order Coleoptera; family Scarabaeidae; genus Holotrichia; species Holotrichia oblita. The sequence goes on from CM043018.1 coordinate 141,947,378, forward strand.
TTTTATTCTAGGTTCCACTAGTGCCTTTTGAAGTACTGGCCAATCTTTAACAACGTAGTGGGAATGTCTCGAACGACTATCCCACTTACAAAGCTGTGCCAACTTTGAGGTCAATTTGTCGAAAAGATGAGTCATATTTTCATAAGTTTCCTTCACATGGACTGCGTAGCCAAAACATGGGATGGATGGATAAACGTTTCCTATGTCAAGAAGGACAACTTTCAAATTCAGTTCCAAAGCATCGATAAAAAGACGCCATTTTTCTGGGTTGTGTTGATGACATAACGTTAGCATCAAATCATCGACATTATTGCAGAATGGAAGACCTTCTTCGGTTGAAAAATACTGTGACAGTTCTTCCTAGGGATTACAATACACAGAAACATGTGTGCCCGGAGCTAACAGCTCCCATCCTTGAATTCTAGATCCTAGTATGTCTGCTGATTTACTAAGTGAAGTCCGTCCTTTAGAGATAGCAAATATTCTTCATCGCTGGTCTATAGTAACTCAAAAATTTCTTCCTGTACATCTGTAATAGCATATTCCTCACTCGAAACACCTATAGGTCTTGATACTGGCAAGGTTTCTGCATGAGGTACTGGACGAGTTACAGAAGACGCACTAGCGTAACTAATCTTGCGTTTTCGAGCAGCAAAAGTAGCAACCAGTTCGTTGTTCACGCAAAATCAATCTAAATTTGAAGCTTCTATCCTAGCTGAGTGAGCGACAGGCATTGATGGGAATTTATATACCGAAAGGTTTAAAAGCACAGCTTTTAATCTAACTTTAAAAGAATCACTGAACAAGCAAAGCTACCATTTGAATTAGTGCAATTGATTCCATCATATTAGAATGCTCTGGAAGCTTTTATGGATGGACAATGGATGAAAAAATATTTCGAAAAATTTAAATTGGGCGATGGAAAAATTATTCAACATAACTTTCAAAGTTTTCCTACCGCTCAGTATTTAACGGTTACCAAGTAAGTACTATTTTTACGAGATGAACGTCTACATAATAAATCTAATCGAAGAAAAAACATTATACAAGCGTACAGTAAATGTTAGCTTGTATTTTCATGTAAGATACGGTAAACAAATCCTCTATCAATCTATTCATTCGACATTGTTGGTTTTAAGTTACCAACCTACGCGTCCGATAAAATATTTTACCCGGCCGTTCAGTTTCCGAGAAATGTCCCCGTTTTTTTTTTCTTTTCCCCAACTATTTTACAGGTAGCGAACAGGTATCAGCTCTTTCACGTTCATTATCCCTTAATTATGATTATTTGTCATTTATGCAAATGCATTTTAGCGGGCGTACAACTCGAAGACATCCTACGATCGTACTTCCTAGATAAGGAAAACAACTTATTCGCAATTGTCCCGTTCAGATGGCGTTGTTGTATCAGCGAAGATCGTACGTTATCGGCATCATAATTACACATTTCATTTACATATCTGGCCGATTAGTGAGGTTACAGTTATGTTTGGGGAGGGCACACTCCTTCTTTATATGGTCGTAGTACGTTGGGCAGTTTTGAACATTTTTCATGTTTCTCCGTCTCTTTTCCGCCGCCCTTCGTAAAGATTTCGGTTTTCTCTTTCTTCCACCGAGACGAATGAATAAACCTTAATTATATATCCGTACAACTGCACGCTAATCTGTGTAATTAATAAAGCGAAATTTGTTAATATAATCATATACGGTCCCCTCTTGAAACATTATTATTGTCAATATATGGTTAACAGAAATATGTTCGCTTGTGTGTATGTATGTATATACATGGGATGCATGTGTTTTTACGTGGGAGATGCATCGAGACCCTTGATTAATATTTTCTTCGTGTTTTTCAATGCGGCGACACGGAACCAGATAGCAAAACAAGAATACCGTAACGTAGACAAGACGTGATTCACTTATTAAAATTGTTATATATAAGTTTTGTATGTGATGTGCGTACGGAATAACTTGACTATGTTTGTTCTATTGCATTTACGATGCGTTCCACTATTAATATGAAGTAGTAAGATGAATACGAAAAGAATTGTAATTTGATATTGAAAAACACAAAAGACAAACAATAACATATCGCAAGCCCATTTACCCTTCTTCTTTTGCAAATTTATTGAATATTATTCGAGATTGTTTTCAGTTAAGTTTTGCAGCTATTTTCATACTAGTTTGGAGGCTATATAATAAGATGCTAGAGTCTATAAGGCTGCCTGGCCGTCAGAGAGAATGTAGATCGCCTCTGCCCGCGGTTGACGATGCAGACTCTCCAACACACAGATTTGTATAGCAAATATTTCTGTTTGATACACCATAGTGTACCGCCAAAGTGGTTCACATACCTTGCAACCCTGGTTTTCCTCATAGACACTCCCCTTCACCATTTTTCCGCTCATCACAATTCAAGAAAACTTTAAAGCGTTCATCTTAGGAAAGCGTACTGTTTGCTATACCACTCCCCATATCCAAGATTAGGTTTTCTACTACTGTTTCTATTCTGGTGTGCCCCAACCCATAGTGCGTTCCCCAGTTGTTAGTATTTCTCAATATGTACGCTCCCATTCTAGCCTCTCCCATGATAAAAATATCGACGGGGGCCTAGGTTTAACGTGGTCTTCATAGCAACCATTGGTGTGTTCTTTGTAGCTCCAGCTATACATAGGCATGCCAGTCTCTGAATTCTACAGAGGTTAGTTATCGCATGCTTCTGTGTCTTGTGAGTTTTGGCCACCAAACCAGGCAGCCATAAGTTATCATGGGTCGTACTACCATCCCAAACAGCACAAGATATCTTATGGATGTCTTATTTAGGTCTGTATTATGTCTGAACGCCTAAAGATACATATAAAAAAGACGTAGTTTTAAAGACATCACGCAGATGTTCATTTATGGCATTCATATGACGTTTCTCAAAAGTTTAAACACCACATTTAAATTGACATTTTATATAACAAATTCGACAAAATGTGAAACAAGTTAAACATATTTGAGATTGTGTTCATGTTTCAAAAGTATATGATGTAATGTTTGCCGCATATTCAACCAATCAGCGATTACTTTTACTTTAACATATCACGTACGTACAACTCACGTCGTCTTCGAAATTATTCGACAATTTTAATGGCGATCGATTCGGTTTGCCTATTTTATTTGACAACATTTGGGTTTTGTTAATTCTGGTTTCATTTATTTCTTTAATTATTTATTTATTATTTTATCTTTCTTCACAATTTCACTATAAAAATGAGTCTGCAGGTCTGCAAAAATATTGTATTCAGCAGCAAAGAGGGCTCAAACAAACTCAAACTTAAACATGGATGAGAATATTCAGGCTAATGAACCGTATGTAGCACAAATACTACCTGAAAATTGACCTGGTACCCGTAATATGCTGCAGCTAGGTTCAGAAGAGCCACAACCAAGTAGTAGCAAAATTTTTGTTTCTTGTCTTGGGCAACCTGTATAGTCTTGAAAATAATAAGAATGGCATTGTCTGCTTGTCAGGTTTGTATTGACAATGATAGTAAATATAGCTTACTTGTTTCTTACAACATTCTAAAATATTTTTTTATCATTTTAGGTGCAATATGAAAGTCCTTAGTACAGCTACGGCATATAATCAGAGGAATGGTTATCGATACTTTCTCGGAGATTAAAGCTTTACGAAATGACTTAAATTTTAACATAACGAAAAATTCATCCACTACACGTATTTTTAACAATGGAGAACTTAAATTTTCTATTGATATTTACAAGGAACTGAAATACCAAGTCATTCATAAGACGACTGTGGTAGGTAGATGCATCAGTACTGTTGGCTTAAACATGGGCTATCCAGTGCATTATTTTGAATACATTGAAAGCCTAGATAGTTATGTCTGACATATGTCCAAAATAGATATCCATAAGACGTTCTAAAACGATGTGTTATTAACGTTGACATTTGTAACATTGGATGTCTATACGACATCTTATGGACGTCCTTCAGGCGTAAACATAAGACGTCCCGAATATTCTCAGACATCTTATGGACGTCTATAAGATGTCTTTGTACTGTCTGGGTAGTATACATACATATGTCATTGTATGTGAGTTCTAGTTTAGACTAATCTGTATAATTTCATCGTATAGAGTTGGTGCTCTCAGGCTATCCAATCTCCTCCTTTTGGTGAAGGGTACAAGTGCAATTTTGTAAGTTCTGAGATTATGCTGGTACTCTTACCAATAGTGAGCATCACCATGTCATCAGCATATCCCTGTGTATAATAGTCTACATTGTTTAACAGAACGAGCAGTTCGTCAATTACCATCTCGCACACACCTCCATGTGGGTATCCTTTGGAAACTGACACCTGCGTCTTCTTCTATCCAGTCAGTGCTGCTTGCACCTGTCTACCATCGAGCATGGCTTTCATCCGCTCACAAATAGTGTTTTCTACTCTACAGCTTTTGACAGCTCGTATTAGAAATTCAAATGAGATAACCTTCTATGTCAAGAAATGCTGCTTATGCAATTTCTAGGTTATTTAAATTTGCCTCCATCCACGGCGCAAGCTAGTGATGCAGATATGCATGCCGATTAGGGTGACATATAAATTTCCAACTCAATGAAATTATGTAACAAACCGACTTGATTCGAATTGAAAATTATGCAGTAAACTGTGGAGTGTTAATATCGTCATAGGAGATCCCTCCACGTCCTCCCTACTCCTACGACTTTGCCAGTCGGATTTCTACTTGTTGGGCCCTACGTGGGAAAGATTTTCGATTCAATCAAGAAGTTCAAGATCAAACTTTTGTATCGATTGTATTGCACCTCCCACTCTCCAAACTTCCAATGATATCAAAAATATGCACTTTGCATTGCAAAATTCCTGCTACAGGTCGACCAGAATGCTGTGGCAGTGATCTGTTGTTACTAACATCAGCGCGCCAATCATAGCTGAGTGCTGCAACATCATACTTTTAACCAACCTCTCTGACTTAAGCACAACTGCCACGGGATTCTGGTCGATCTGTACTTCCGATGCAAGAAAGGAAATTTTGGCTTTAGAAATGGTTAAGTCATGTTTTTGCAAAACCGCTGTGCAGTTGGCCAGGCAATTTTAAAGTTTGACTTCTTATTTCTCATCATCATCCTCTTTCAGTTTATCTTTTTCATCTCCTCCCCGTGTGTCTGGTCCTGCTTCCTGAATCTGTCAAATTAAATCAAGAGCTAACCAGTACAAATTCAAATAAATTCTTAGTTATTTTTTCCATGTATCAAAATTTTATGTATTTATGGAAACCACCCTCAAGTACAGATGAATAATTTGTGAATAATAAAGTGTGAACGAGTTTCTCGAAAGTCCAAATTGGGTACATTCTTTTTCTTGTTAACAATATTTTTTTTGGAATACACAAAACTATAAATGAAAGGCATATGTGAGGGTTTGCCTGTTCTTCGAAATTATCATCAGTAATTCCCGCATTTATGTGTATTTCATAACCATATACGTACACATGTACGTATTTCTACAATTCCCACATGTAGAAGACTCACTTCCCCGATTCACCAAATTCTTAAGCGACGATTAAACTTATTTATTTTCATTTCAAACAGTAATCAACATACATTAATTAAAATATTAAATTACAATCGTAGAACGTTGCATGTTAAACGGTTACCTAGGCTATCGGTGCTGCCGGGTAATTACCGATTAAATTCAATCCATTTTAATCCAACAGATGAAGATAATTCAGGTAATCATAGCGAAACTGTTATAATAATGATTGCTCTATTGCAAAACAACACAAAACTCTCGCTCACATTAAACTAGTTTAATCACGTTTTGCTGGTCCCCGCTTTTAAAATGGAGAGAGAGTATAATTTAATTACGCCGGGACGGAACCAGTTTGTGTATTCAGCACGTTTCGCGGGCAACAGACGCCATCTAACCGCAACCAGTAGAACTAAGTAGCGTGAACACAAACATACGCCACACTGAGACAAGGAGCGTACATAACATACACGAAATACATCATGAGTTTATGTAGGATAATACAGGCACCAGCAGAATTAGGTACTTCTTTTGCTATTATAATTTGCGTTTAATTATCCATGGCGGTTTATGTTTTTTCCCTACGTCTCATGATTTCTCGTGACATATGAAATCATGCTCATTCGCTCATTGTAAGTTTAATAGCGTAATGAGTGGTTACTATTGCTGTAGTTGTCGTTTTCTTGATGAGAAAATAAGCACTTACTCGTTTTGATATGAAAACAATGTTTTTAGCTGCTTTTGTTGTCCTCTCTTAAAAAGAAACATTAAAATAAATCCTAGATTGTTGTTGTATATTTTAAATTATTGAATAAAGGGATCCCTTCAGGGAGACACAAATAGATTTTTTAAATCTTGTAACATAGAAACAGCAATTTTCTATTATACATATGAATGATTGCAAACTCAAGAGCCATGCTCCCACTTATGGAGTGTTTTTGGATCTTTCCAGAGCATTTGATTGTGTTAGCTACCCGGTATTGTTAGCTAAACTATACAGCTATGGTATAAGCAAATCACTCGAATCAAGAACCAAAACGATGGTGTTGCTGTGCTATCGGAAGAACTTAGGGTGTCCCTAGGTATCCCACAGGGTAGTATCCTGAGGCCTCTTCTGCTCGTTATCTTTATTAATAATTTAAACGTATGTAGGTGATCCACATGGTTAATAGATGGTGCTGCTTATCTATTATTTTAAGCTTTCTCTAAAATGTCCTTGGTTAGTGCGCTTCGAACATTGTAGTTCACGACATATTTTTGGACTTTCTTATTGATGGTTTTTACATGGAATTAGTGCAAGTAATGTGCTCGGTTCAAGTTCTTGACAATTTTGTAATGGATGTGGTTGACCATCAGGGATTGCCACATAACTATTTGGCCTAGCTGAGATAGAGATCTTTAGATATCATTTTTATTAACATTTAAACAAACTTTGTGAATTTTTTGAAGTAATTATATCGAATGTAGTCGGAAACACATCGCTCAACAGGAACAGAAATATAAAAAGAGGTGCTCTACTGCTGCCATGACTCTGGCAGTTCTGCTGATCTGAAATCAAAAAATCAAATGCCATTTTGATGGTGAGACTTGAGGCTCTACATGGAACTAAAATAAAGTTAAAATTCCAAAAAATTTTATTTTTTTAGGTCTTACGAAAAAAAAATCAAATTTTCGCAATTTTTTTTGGCCCTATATAGCTGATCAACAGAAAACTAACGAAGTAATCTTAATTATTGTACTTTAACTTGTAGTTTTATATGTATTAAGCATGCTGTATAAATTTGGGCAGAATCAATCAAGTAGTTTTTGAGATATCACGGCAGTAATTAGAAAAAATCGTGTTTTGAGAAAAAACGCGTTTGAAAGTTGTTGTTCATATATAATTTATGACTAAAAAAATTGTCTTACCATCAATCCGCTATGCCTGGACCATAGAGTACACCCTTCCTTCAAAGAGGGAGCGTTATCGGTTATTTTTTGATGACCAAGATTTGATGTATGAATGATTATCAAGAATCAGAAGATCAGAAGTAGGCTTGACATCCTTCGGAGTGAACTGGAGTTGAACAAAAAGTTTGAAATTGATTCAACCATTCTAGATAGATTCATTTTTCTGGACGGTTGGTGACATCCTTTGTCTTGGATAGATAAGCATAGAAAGAACGTAATTTCATGCATCACCCATAGCGAAGATGTCACTTATATTTTTAGCTCTCTTGGCACCATATACTTTTGGAGACTTAGTTTGCACTGTTGTAATACCAGTTTCGTCAATGTTCAAAACTCCATTCGGCTCAAATCTAAATTTTTTCATAATGGAAGCAAATCTTTTCAAGTCTTTTCCAAAAAGAATGATAAAGACAGTCTTTTCCAGTTAATACCTTCTTCCAATTTAAATTATGGGCGGCAAGAAATACGGAAATGACTCAAAAAAGTTGAAGGGAATCGTCGTGTGATAGTGTTGACCATTAACATGACATTAGGAACTTTTGAACCCAAGACGAGACTTGGCTGCATCACTGGAACCCAGACACAAAATTAGAATTGATGTATTGGGTGCATAAAGAGTCTCCACCCCTCCCTCCCCCCTCCAAAAGAAGGAAGGACTCAACCAACCGTTTTCTGGGACACTAAGGGCATCCTCCTCATGGAATATATACCCAAAGGAATCACATCAAAAGCAGTTAATCAGAAGAGTCTAGATTTCTGTAATCGAGAAATGTTTCTGTTGCACTGCAAAGCGACTGTACATAAGGCAGCAAAAATCAGATCAGTTATGCAGGAATGTTGCTTCGTAGAGAGCAGGCAGCCCACATATATGTAGTGACCCTCAATTTGACTCATTGACAGATTCAGAATAATCTTTTGTACCCTCCAAAACTGAACTAATTGAACTACTCGCTGAAGTGTCAAGTCAGGACTGAAAATGAAGTTCCAGATGAAGTCGAGGAAGCGACAGTAGATGAAGGCGATGAAGTGGCATCTAAAAATAATGATAGGAATTGGAGAGCATGTAAAGATATCTTAGTATCTTTTCAATTTCCTCAGCTTTCAAGGATCTTAATCCATATAAATTTATTGACGATATTTTGCACCCACCAGTAAGCTTATCGAAATGACTGTAGAGGATGGGTTTGATTCAGAGGTTCCGATCACAATTAAGCCAAATAAAGTTATCTAACATCCTTCGTGGGTTGACTATAGTCCTGATCTTGGTTGGATTACTTTTGGTTTAGGTATTTTGGATATTTATACTGGTGAAGGAAGGACTCAACCATCTACTGGCAAATTAATGGCAACAGTTTTCTGGAACAGTAAGAGCATCCGTGATAAAGGCAAACACTTTAAAGAACTTTCGAAATGCAATTAATCAGAAACGTCCACATTTTTGTAAGTAGTAGAAAGAAGCCAACTCCCCCCCCCCCTCCTCCGTATAGCCAGAAATCTTTTTTTCACGGTTAACCTCATCCTGAGAGTGGTAAAATTGACAGCTTTGTTAGGCAATTGAAAGATTATTTTAATATTTTAATTTTACTTGAGTGTCAAAAAAAAACTTCTTCCATTTTCCCAAATGCATCAAATCGAATCCAATCAAAACTAATCTATGTATTCAAAAATTAACATAAACATTAACATCTTGTCTCCAGCATGAAACAGATGTCAACAGCAATCATCCATGAATGAATTACTAGCGAAACAATTCGGCTGCGCTGGTACACTAATGAAATGCATTATTTAATTCTATTGGTAGAAATTCAGCACCGTATTTGTTTGTAACAAAATTTACGTCGAAATAAAACCTCAAACTAGGTTACTGAATTTACAATGGTGTAAATTAAACGGCGTCCAGTTTCATAATGTCGGAGGCTTCATTGTTGGATGTTATTCGAGAATCAATTAACCGAAACGTGTTTCCGCTTAATTTACAATTGTGTTTGCGGAATGGAACAATCGCTGCATTCTTTGAAGATAGATTTTCTAAACTCGATTGCAAATACGCGTCTATATTTAGCAACAAAAGCGATAATTAATATAAATCCCATTTATACAAAAAAATACGATAATAATACTGTAATGTTAGGTACACAAAATTGTCTTTTTCTGTTTGGAATATAAAATACCAAACTAGAACCGGTGTTGTTTGAGAGTTTGTCAATGCCGCACGGCTTGACAGGGAGACACACAGGGCCACTTTTTAATCTTCGGAATGCAATAATCTTCTTTAAGCACCAGTTTGAAAACGATACGTCTCAGAAAAAGACCGTCTTAAATCGACTTAAGCCTTCCATAAAATAAGGAAAATCTCCGAACGCGTCACATGCACCCGAGAAACCCGGACTTTTTAACACCGGTGCTGCCATCTGTGACCCGGTCGGGAGACTCGAGCGGAGACACTGTTGAAAAAAAAACATGTATCAGTTCGTTTTCGTCGAATTATCGCCTAACTTCGACGAGATTCTATGTAAGATTAGGTGGACACTGTGTTAGATATTTATCGGAAGTTTATGGTGAAAGTAGATGAATATACTTAAAGAATAGTGTTCGCGCTAGAGGAGGACGGTTTTAAAGACATTGTAAATAATGAATTAACCGTTAAATGAGTTGGACGTGTAATTAAAACTGTAAAATTTTTCGCAGAAGTTTGCATTTCCATCGAAGAAAAACAAAATTTGTATTGCAAGCGAAACGAAATAGAATTGCAGTTTTTTGTGGTCTGTGTTGGCTTGAGTTTGGGATAGTTCTTCACGAACAACATTCTCTTTTTCCTATGCTGTCTTTTAGTTTGATAGTTTTGCGAACGAAAATATAAGAAGTTGTCATTTTATCTGAGATTCCAACTTACCTTTTTTGAAGTTTTCGATTTCTCCTTTCTCAGTTATTTTGGTTGCAGGCTGTTTCTGGGTTGCCTCATCGATTGGATCTAAGAGTTCCACACGCATAAGATGATATTGCACAAATGAAAGAATTTGATAATACGAAACAATGCCAATATGGCAAAAAAATGGTCAGAATGGCAAGAACAATTTAAATGGTATGCCACAACAATGCATTTCTCAGTGAGGCGGTGGCAGAGCCCCTACTACCTCTAACAAGGGCGTTTAGAACCGGCTAGTATTAGAACTATAGCCTCTAAAAGCATCCTAGACTTCTTTAGAAGTCTGGAGATTAATTGGGACTAAGGATTAAGGATACTCACAATAGATCTTACAGGTTGCAGTGATGAAAAGCAACAACTCACATCTAATCTAATCTAATCTCTTATATTTTGAAAGAGGGAAATTTATTAATCTTTCTGACTTTGCTTATGGACGAGTAAGGAAGTTCAGAAATTGCTACAACTTGCTGCAAAAAATTGATTGGTACATAGATAGATTTAGTGCAAAAATTAGTTTCATCAGAGTTGGTGAATGTAAGTACTTGGGAACCAAAGTCATAAATCAGGTCACACTCTCCTTAACATCAATTGGTTAGGATGACATGCCAATATTTTTAACATTTCAAGGAACTGGACTCATCATGATCCCAAGTGATAAAATGCCTTCAAACTGGTTTTGAACACATAGCATTCCAGAAATATGAAAGACTGATAATGGGTATCAATATTTTCTCAAGAGAATTTAAGATTAAATAGGAATTTGAATAGCAAGCAGGAACTCCAAAATTTCCCAGTTCCAGTGGATTAGCAGAGATTTGTTCTGAAAAGGCTAAAACTGGGTAACCTGTTTGTCTTTCCAAATTGAAGACTACTATATAGGATGACAAGGTCAACAAGAAAGTTATAGAAAATGTACAAGATTACCTACAGGGAATAAATATTATGCTGATGAAAGATTTTCAAATTGGTACTTCAGATACGAAGAAATGATTGGAGCGGAGAGCAAATATTTGATAAGAAAAGCAAAGGTGATGCCAGAAGAGACAGCAACCAGTAAGACAATACACCAACAATCTTACTGCCCCTTCTCCAGTAATTGATGCAGAACCAATAACCACAACGTCCTCATCAGTATAAATATCCAAAATACGTCGACCAAACCTACTCCAACCAAGATCAGGACTATAGTCAACTCACGAGGGATGTTATATAACACTGTTTGGCTTAACTGAGATCGGAACCTTTGAATCAAAGCCATCTTCTACAGCCATATCGATAAGCTTACTGGTAGGTGCATGTCTGTCAATTTTGCCACTTTCAAGATGGGGTTAACCGTGAAAAAAAAAAGATTTCTGACTATAAGGGGAGTTGGCCTCTTTCTACGAAGCAGCATTTCTGGATAATTGGTCTGAGTTTTGCTGCCTTGTGTACAGTTGCATTATCGTGCAACAGAAACACTTCTCGATTACAAAAATGTGGACGTTTCTGATTATTTGCTTTTCGAAAGCTCTTTAAAATATTTTTATAAGTGTTTGCATTTATCATGGTTCCTTTCGGCATGTATTCAATGAGGAGGGTGCTTTAAGTGTTGCAGAAAACTATTGCCATTAATTTGCCAGCAGATGGTTGAGTCCTTCCTTCACAAATACAAATATCCAAAATACTTCAACCAAAACTAATCCAACCAAGATCAGGACTATAGTCAACCCACGATGGATGTTAGATAACACTATTTGGCCTAACTGAGATCGGCACCTTTGAATCAAAGCCAAAAAATATCGTCAATAAATTTATCTGGATTAGGATCCTTAAAGTATGAAAGTCCGAAATGGTTGTTTGTGTTGTGGTAAAAACCTACACACAATCATAAATCTCATCTATCTGGATTTAGTTTAATTAGTTGCATCAACGCTTGTACTGTTAAACCACCCTCTCTAGAAAACTGGGGAAATTTAATAGACACTAGGATATCTTTGCATGCTCTCCAACTACTATCATTATTTTCAGGTGCCTCTCCATCGCCTTCATCTACTGTCCACTTCCTCTTCGCCGACTTCATTTGGAACTTCATTTTTAGTCGTGACTTGACACTTCAGCGAGTTCAATTAGCTCACTCCTGAATAATTGATCTGATTTTTGCTGCCTTATGTATATACAGTCGCTTTGCCATTTCATCACAGAAACATTTCTCGATCACAGAAATCTGGTTTCTTCTGATTAATACCTCATCGCAACTTTTTTAAAATATTTCTATAAGTGTTTCGTTTTATCGTGATAGCTTTGGGTATATATTCCATGAGGAGGATGCCCTTAGTATCCCAGACTGTTGCCATTAATTTGCCAGTAGATAGTTGAGCCCTTCCTTCTTTTGGGTGGTGGAGACTCTTTATGCATCCATTGATTCTTATTTCTGGGTTCCCGTGATGCAGCCAAGTCTCGTCTTCTGTCACGATTTCCAATTTATGCAATTTTTACTCGAATGTCCCATCTGGCTAACACCTTGCTCATGCTGGCAAAGATTGTCTCTATCATTCCTTTAGGAAAAGATTTGAAGAGATTTGCTTCGATTATGGGGAAATTTAAATTTGAGCCCTGGAGTTTTGAACATGGTGTCACAACAGTGCAAACTAAATCTCCAAAATTGTATAATCCCAAGAGAACCAAAAAAAGAAAGATGCACGAAATTGCGGTTTTTCTATGTTTATTCATCCAAGACAAAGGATGTCACCAACCTTCCAGAAAAATGGATCTAAAAGTGCTTCCCATAATTGTAATACAAAGCCTACTTCTGACTTTTGACAATCGTTCAAATCATATTTGATAACTTTCACCACACACATCAGATTCGTATTGAACATCAAAAAATAGTCGATGTGATGTCGCTGAAGACATTTATCGATGTTATTACAACAGAAAAAGACATTTTAGGCTTTCATACTGTAAGGATTTATCCTACTAATCCAGACAAATTTAATGACGATGATTTTGCGCTTGGCACTCGAGCAAATTCTCTCACAGGAAAATATTTTGGATGACTTGTTAATCAATTCATCTGAATCCTTTTGAATTAATCAAGTTAACATGAAATATATACATCATTATTCATTATTCATAATTCATAGCAACCATTACAGGAAATACTAAATTCTATTCGAGATTTGAAGACACCACAAACTACAGTTGTTAGTTACTAGCTTGAAATTTACTGTACAACCGCAATAGCTTCCGTTAGGACATAAACAAGCACCGGCAATAATATATCGGATAATAGGGTATTATATAGAGCGCAAACACAATAATTCTGCATGATTTTGCGAAGCAAGTCGTTTAATATCCAACCGTTTAACAGTTCTCTATGCACGGATGGCAGCCGGAGAGTTATCCTAACGTATGTATCTTGTGACCTATTTCCTGGATATTTTAGACAACTTACTCATTGCAGATGCTATCGCTATACAGCTGCTAACCTCGTACATACATCTAAAGGGTGAATTTATTTAGAAGTTTATATTAAAATTTAATAATTGTGCAAACAGACGAAGTATCCACCATTGTTACAGTATGAAATGTAAATATTGTTTTGTAAATACAAACAAACAAAGTACATACAAAAAATACGTTCATCTTGAAGAGGAAAAGGATTCTTTTTTAATTTCTTATACCAGATGATCTTTATCTTTTGTCTCTTTAGAGAGCGAAAAAAAAGACAAGGTCTTGCATGCTGAAAGAGTAAAGCTACTTGACAGGAACTAAGACTGCTAATTACCTCTTTATGTCGAGGAGGACTATACGTTATTCCCAGCGAAAAGTTTTTGTGTAACTTACAATGTCGGTACGGTCCAGACAAGAGCGGGAAAGAGGTACGGGAGCCTCTGGGAGAAAAAATCGAGCTGGCTACACCACCCACAATGCCGGGGAAAAAGTGTAGTAGTCAACTGTCATCTTGACATGACAAATTAATAGAAGGCCACTCTAAAGAAAAACTCCTTTTTAGTAGAATGAATACATGATGAATACAATGAATTTTTATAGGGTACGCACGTGTAAAATTGGGGCAATTTGAAGGGTAAATTACAAAATGGAATATTAATTCGGTGTCGTTTTACGAGGATCGTTTAAAAAGTTATTTTCTGGTAAACGCGATAATTTAGTCAAGAGTATTTGGTGTTTAATTTTAAGTTTTTTGGTCATCATAGGATACTGCCCAAATCCAATTCCCCTTTCCTATCACACTCAAAAAATAAAGACTCCAAAAAGAGATCAAGTTGCATTGAAGGAGAAGAAACTTGGTGACAACTTCTGGGCTTCTGATTGATTACATTCTGATAGGTTGGAGTGGATTACCTATCCAATATTAAATATAATAAAATGCAAGTACACATAAATAGTTCAATTTTTTTGAAAATAAATACTTGCATCGTAGAGAGAGCATCACCACACACATAAACAAACAAGAGAAGATTTATTGATTTTAACGACTGTCAAATAATCACGAAGTTTAATTCTACTGCCTGGGGACGTTCGGATATGCCATCCAGCCATCGCCAAATTTCGAAACGATTCTCGAACTCGGATCGTTAAAATTTTAATATTGCGATCTTAGCCCACGGTTTGCTGTTAAAACGGATATCCTTAAATATAGGTATGGATACGGGGGCTTTCAAAAAATATCTACAAAAGTTCCAAGTTGTAAAAAGTATCAAAATTGTGACAACCATTTTTGCTTGAGAATGAATCAATTCGAATCTTTCCTAAACATGATTGAATCGCTTCATCAACAATAGTCCTTCAAGTAGATTATCAGAGCAAGAGAGAAGAACATTGTATCATTCCTTGGAGCAAATTTGGGCGATGAATTGGAAATATGTCGAATTAAAAACACTGTTCAATAACTACTAGTTGATCAATGCAATGTGTGTGAAGGTAAAGATTGGCCTCCATAGGCCTACATAGTGACACCACCACAAAAGTGAACCACCTCAACCTCAAGATGGAGCAAAACTTGATATTGCTTCGTCATCACCTGAGAAACAACGCCAATTTGTGGTAAATTTGCTTCAAACTCCTACTTCTAATACCGGTGGAATGGAAATTCTTCAAGTTTGAGAGAAAATTGCCAATAAACTATTGAGGTGCAAAGATGAACGTACAAAATAAAAACAAAAGAATAAGAAAGTGATGTACTAGGCAATTAACAGCATAGAATGGTAAAATATAAAAGCATAGGGGGAAAAAATAGAAAAAGATGCTAAGCATGTTGCCTAAATTTGGAAGCAGAAACCAGTACTGCCGAAGCTAGACGCTAAAAAGGATGAAGACTGTCCAGATCAACCAATAGTGTGCTGGGAATTTTTGTATGGTCGAAATTAACAACATTTACATTACGTCTTCTTTCTGTCCAACATTCCTTCCTCATAGTCCACGTTTTAATGCAAATTCCTCTAGCTGGACTTTGTCTTTGCTTTAATGTAGCTTATGTTACTCCATAAATTCATAACCCATTCACATAACATATTTAACACTTTTCAACCTGGTTTCAACCCTCAATGCAATGAATAGGGGGGTGTGGTGCAATGGATAGGAAGTTTTTCAGTAATCTTATGGTTGATTTGCTCATAAACGCTACCGTTTTATGGAATCTTCTCCTTGAGCAATTCCAAAACTCCTGACAAAGTTTCAATACTACCCACAACTGGGTTCAGAACATGCCATTAACCGTTCGCTGAAAACACTTGCCAAAAAAGCACTCAGATTGGTCACCAAATGTTTTGCCACCCATTTCATGATAACGAATCAAATTTGACAGCCTGCAGTGTCCTAAGGACTACTTGGCTGTCAAAGGAAATTTCTATCAATCCGTTTTAATGCGTGCATTTAATTACTTTAGAAAGTCCGGTTTTCTTCCTTCCAAATTTCAATGCCCTTGGTTCTCAAAGTTTTTGAAGCATCTACAAATCAATGGATACACCTATACGTTTGACCCGCTTTGATTGAGTATTCTGGGACCAAATATGTGGATGGGACCCCAACCTTTACAGTGATGGAATAACAAACTATTTACTACAAAGCACCCTGGCAGATGTAACAGGACTCCACCCTCTGGCCAGTATGGCCTTAATACTACAGATGGTAGACATATTGAGAATAGAATCTACTTCATGATAGGAATTACAAATCACCAATGCCTTGCTTCATTGGTAGCCAAACTAGTCCTCATATGGAAGCACTCCTGTCACCACTGAGTGCCCTAAATGCTTATCATGCTTTTCTGGTTTTTTGTGGAGGAATTAAGTCATGTTGAAGACCACACATGTAGCTAAGGCTGCCTCTACAATCTATATAAAAATGACTGAAATGCTGCCCATACCAAATTTGAGTTGCTCGAAGTTTAGTTGCTTTACTGGCATTACTCTAGAAGCTCAGCTAATAAAAGACCTTTCCAGGATTCTTGATTTATATTTTTTTCTTCAACCACCAGTTGATCATTCGAAATCTTATCCTGAAGGTGGTTTTATTAGGAAATTAAAATTAATTAAAGCTGTAGAAATTGTTTATCTGGGAAGTGTGATGCATTGTCAAACAACTTCCTTGACTAACCGAATGTAGATTTTCACAGCCACTGTTCCATAAAGATGTATCTTCCGGGTGTTGCCGTCATCGTTGTAACAAACTTGACGTTTCACTGAACTGTCAGCTTCCTCAGAGGTTCTCTAAAGACCGATCTTGATGTCTTCTGCTTCTCGTTATCCGATACGCATCACTGGAACGAAGCATGGACTGAGTATATAACGAGGAGCAGAAGTCTTCATAAGAACTTCTGGAGAAGCTGACAGCATGATCAGCGAAATTTGTTACAACGACCACGGCAACACCCGAAAGATACTTCTTTGACTCTCTGTGGTCCATTTTTGACTTATTCCAAGGCTGACTAGTTTCTAAACCCTTTAATCTACTTCGCAGCAGTCAATGCTGGCTGCAAGATGATGTGAGGTCTAACCAGGTCCAGTCCTGCATAATTTTTTATGCTAGATGGTGAATATATTGTTGCAACGGAAGGACTTTCAGGTCTTGTCGAAGATCAGTGTTTCGGATAAACTATAGAGCGTTTGGGGTTGTTTGTCGAGTGTGTTTTAGTAACATATGAGACTACCAGAGGTTTTCATAGGTGAGCTTGGGCCAAAAGAAAACGAAATAAATCATTCATTTCATCCTTAATGACAGAAGTACAAAAAAACAACTCTAAAATCAATTTCTCTTTTTCTAATGATTAAATAATCAATTTCAGAGCAAAATATGTATCTTTAAAGCATACTTTATCTCACTCTTCTCGAAGTTAAAGTTAGAATGTTTGTCTTCGTATATTAACGAGGTATAAGTACTGGCAAAGTCCACAAACAATATAAATTTCCCCGCTGCAAGTTATTAAATGGGAATAAATTTATTATAGCTGCAGTTGTTGAATTATTTCGCAATCTAGTTTTGTTCTAAAACAGTTGGTACCACCGGCTGCTTGCCGTCGTCGTCGTCGTCGTCTAAAACTTGATCCACCTGATGCAAGCCTCTCGGCGGGGGAGTTTTCCGGAAGTCATCGCCGAGTTCCGGCATATTCAGGGCACCCTCTTAATCCTTATAATTCACTTTAATATGTGCGAGCGAGCGAGAGAGAACGAAATACAGACACCGATGAAGGAATATAGATGGTGTAAAGGGTTCGAGGAAGTGGAAGTCGGGGGCAAAAGGGGTTTTAATAATCTTTTGCGAACGGATTTTTGAATTATAAATGAACCGACGATGAGGAATTTTGTTTTAATTTCGGTTTTGTTTTGTAAGCTTTATGAATAGTAGAATAAGAGTATTCCGGAGTATTCTATTCTCTTCGGTTCCTCTTTTGAGTATAAAATTGGAGAGTCTCACCTTCTTGAATAATTAATAACCTAAGAGTGTTGTGTCTTGCGATTTCGCTCCGTCGCAGAATATAGTAGCTTAATGGATTGTCTCTGTTCCGGTTAATTTTCGATGTGAATTGTTAATAAACTGCCGAATTTTCCACAAATAATATAGTTCACTCCCAATACTATAAACTATTATATTTATTATTATTATTATTAATACTTCAATAATGAATGCTGCAAATGCGCTAATTAACAACCTTTATAACGTTTTCTATTTGCTAGACGCATTACAATCCATTTTATTAATAATCCGCTTCGAATAAACCTTCAAAGAGACATTAATTTCAATGACTGGTCTCTTTATGCGTGTAGATAAAAGAAAATGGAAGATTATTATGCCACCTTCTCTAGACGCCATCTTATAAGACAATTTGCTGCAATAATTGCTGCCCATTTGTATTTTTTTAGGCGCCAGATTGGAATCTTCCACTCGGCCATAGTAACAACGTAATTAGCTTTTTTTCCTTTTCCCATTGTCATTACATACATTATAAAGCCGAAGGAGTGCAATTATAAATAATAGTCATTTATTGCGGGGTCCCGGACCCTAATACAACACAGGTAAAAAGCATCTGACGCGTTTCTAAAAACATTAGAACTTCGAAACACTTCTATTTTGTTAACGAACTTACCTATCGATGGCAGTATAATAGCGTGTTCGGTTATTCAATTAACTAAAAGCTTAATTAATTGAATTGTGTATTCCCATCTACGTTCATTCTTTTGCCTATTCTCGACAATTTTATCGGTAATAATTTACCGTAGTGGGATTAAATCGGTGAAGTTTCGGTTATTGAAATTGGGTCCTTAATTAGAAAAGTAGCATGATTATTATTCGTGATTGCGTGTTAAAATAACCGTGAAATGAAATATATATCATTACAAAATAAGTTCTAATACTGGGGAATTGATCGTTTACATCATATTGTTTCTGAAAAATGCCTCAAACAACGTCAACAAAATTATGTTTTTTTCTTCTCTCTTTTACTGGCTGTATTAGTAGTTGTACCATTCACACACAATTTTTTACACATTAAAAGGATTATGATCTACGTCAGTAGGATTAAATTCGTAAATGTAGCCTTTGTAATCTGACAAGTGAGAGTAATAATTAGTTTCTGTTTCAATTTATGCAACTGCCTATAATTTTTTCCTAATCCTCGTGAATGCTGTAATATCATTAATATTGTTCAAAAATAGCAAAATTAGTCGAAATCTTTTGTTTATGAAATATACACGTGGTTGCTGGACCCCAAAGGGGCACCAGCTGCCGACCGACCGGTAGGTATGCGGCAATCAGGGAAAAGTGCACACACTCCTCAGGACAAAGAGGCACGAAACCAGTTGCCCGCACGAGACCGACACCTCGCGGAGAGGCCCGGCGAACCGGTGCGCTCCTCTCCCCCGTGCTACCCATGTTAGACAAGTTTTCTTGTCAACGTTGGACGGGTCACCGTTGGAGACGCTTTAGCGAACTCCTACCTCACATCTAACCCCACGGGGCCTAGGCCTCCTTGCGGATGGCTACTATCGGCCAAGCGTGGGAAACGGAATCTGGCCGTGAGGTACAACCAGCCCGCCCGTGAATTAAGCCTGAACTACGGGGACGGCCGGGCAAAAGCCCTACCCCAAAATGCCAACCGCGCCAACCCTTTCGCCCCTCCGGCGATCAAGTATCCGCGGCAGCTACAGTGAAACCGTAGGGTCCCAGAATCACCGAGTTGTTTTAGGATGAAACCGAAGGTTTCCCCAACCAGACAACCAGCAGGCGGACTACTCCTCGGCGAACCGACTTTTATCCTCCCCTACTATCTTCGCCAAATTCTCTCGCCACGCCCGTTTCCCTGAGTGTGGCCACCAAGGATGGGGTAGTGCAGCTGCAGAGTTCTCTAGGTAAGCGCCGTAGGGTGCCTCACTTACCCACCGTATATTCCGACGGTTAGCGGCCGGACACCGGAGCGTATGCCCATGCCTACGCCCAAGCATCCTCCCCTATATACGAAGTCTACTCCCGCCACGCCCGTTACCCTGGAACTATGAAACCAGGGATGGGGTAGTGCAGCCGCAGAGTTTTAAGGGTCGACGCTATAGGGTGAACGCCGACCCGGTATGAAATATACAATGCGAATCTTGCACCTATGGTCGGGGCTCGATTTAATCACGAACAGAATTAGCTCTATGACTTAAAAACCATAATAGAATAGTGCTCTCGCGGACCTTTTTGGGGAAAGTTTCATGCTCTATAAAAAAAGTCTCAAACGTTTTTTGATATCGTTCTGTCGTTAAGCCTACGTCTGCAACGAAAAGGGCAATTAAGGCTATTTTTGCGATGTTTTTCCTTTTTTTGCGAATCCAGTTTTTACCGTATAAGATGTCAAGAAAACTTATAAGACCTTTTTTGTAGAGCTTGAAATTTTCTACAAAATGTCGAGGAGAGCACTATTCTAGTTATGGTTTTCAAGTTCTCGAGCTAATTTTGTTCGTGCCTAAGCCAAGCACCGACCATAGGTGCATGATTTGTACAGTATATACAGGATGCGTCATGGGAAAAGGACGTTTTTGGGATAGTACTACCTACACCGGCAAGGGTGGGAGGAGAGAGCCGAGGCAGTCGGCGCCCTCCCCTAACCGTGCAAATTATTGTTTTTATTATTATTATTATTATTTTTAATGTGTGGTGGGTGCTTAGTTGCAGTGACTCCGTATGGTGTATTACTTGTCTGGCTATCACTGCAACTCTTGCGGTGTAGTATTGGTGAGTGTAAGTTGTGTTTAAATGGCTTTATGACAGCATTTTATGATGCCGCGCTGTTAATCACTTTGCTCCCAACAGCGAATGGCAAGTCGATCCGGGATTAAACTCTCTGAAAAAATGTCACCGTCCCTCCAGAGAATCAGACCCCGGCACCTATCGTTCTCTCACAACGATAGTCAGCCGTCTAACCACTGCGGCCATCGACCCGTTTTTTAGTTTCAATCATGCCGCTGTGGACGTTGGAGCATCGTACTTTCGTGTATGATAGTTTTATGAGAAGCAGTGAATCAGTAACGGAAGTTCAACGTCTCTTTTGTCGGAGGTTTAACGTTCCTCGCCAAGCGGAGACATACCGAGTCGGAACATCATATTGGGATGGGTTAATGCACTTCGTGGCGGAGGCAGTTTAAAGTTTAAAAACCATTTTTTAGTAAGAAAAAAAAAATTAGAGAACTCCGGAGAACTCTTTGATAATGAGCGATAAGGCTCATTTTCGTCTTAATGGTGTTGTGAATCGTCAAAACTCCCGATGTTGGGCCTCCGAAAATCCACAAACTCTACATGAAACGCTACTACACATCCCCAAAGTTAGGGTGTGATGCGGCATCCTGACTTTTGGTGTCATACTTCTTTGAGGAAAACAGGAAGACTATGACCGTGACAGCTGATCGTTACGTGAGTATGGTGAACAACTTCTTGAGAACTGAGCTGAGAGGACGACGAATCAATCTGCAAAATGTTTGGTTCGAATAGGATTGAGCTACGGCCCATACTGCCCGAGTGTCGATGGCTGCTGTTAGACAACTGTTTCCTAATCGTATTATTTCCAGATTTGGTGATTTGCATTGGCCTCCTCGCTCACCAGATGACCTTTCAATGTATGATTTTTTCTTGTGGGTGTATCTAAAGCCTCATGTATATGAAACTGACCGTCATACACTGCCCGAACTGCGACAAGCAATAGAGCAAAACATCGCTCAGATCGATCCTTAGCTATTGGAGAGAGTGAAAGCTAACTTCAAAGAGCGTCTCCTCATTTGTCACCGTGAAAATGGACACCATCTTAATGATATTATTTTTTGTACATAGGTAATTCAAACTGCGTGTTCTGACCTACTCATTACTGCCAATAAAAAAATTTTAAACCCTAAAATAGTGGAGTGCCGTTCATTTGCAAAACGTGATGCACCCTGTATATGATATAGTTGATTCACAGCGCGCCCTTTTCAAGTGCTGGGCAAGATTGCGTTTCCAGGTTGAAAAATTTCGAGTCTATAGATGGTCGATGTTTCGTTGACAGATAAACTTCCTGGTTCTCTTTTACAGATGTCTGACGACTGCGTTGTCATATTAAAATTGGCCAAGTTGTTCGTATACGTACAAGATTAATACACCGTTGGAAAAAAGGGACGACCACACCAAGTGTAATTTGAATGTGCAATTCTAATGCAAGAACGGTGTAGCCCTGCTGGCAGGGGATGCGTCCTTATTCACTTGCCTAGCTGTATTATTGGCAATTTCATCTGATATTTCATGGATCACAAAATATACAGTGTCTTTAGACAAACTATATCTCTGCCGAAATTCTTGTTCTGTCCATATATTAAAATGATCTCTACGTTGCATATAACGTTTTGGAGCTCTATGATTTTCTACTATTCGTATTAACTCCGCGAAATCTTCATCATCAGTTAACTGTTCATAAATATCGTCCATTTTTTTACATTTCTGTCAAAATCTGTTCCCGCAGTCAACTGAACTACGCTTGAACTGGCTTGAACCGAGGATGAATGCCGTTCAAATAAATCCAAATTTGAACTTAGTTCAACTGTTGAACTTGATTTGTACAAGTGGCAATTGTCATTTAAACTTGGTTCAGTACTGAACTTAGTTTAACCTTGCATTGTACAAGTGGGCCTTACTGTTTACTATTTTATGTCATTTCCCATTTAAGCAACTTACAATTCTAAAGTAAATTTCACACAGGCCAATCATAGTTATACAGGTCAATCATAGCTAATACTGTTTTTTTTTTCACTCAACTTTGCATCAGATAATGATAATTTTAGCGATTTAGGTATAGAATTGTACTTTTTATTAGTTTTCGTCTAATATTGCTATTCAACTAATCAAAATCAAACCCGTTTTTACTTAAAATCATGTTTTCGACTTATACAAACGTAAATAACTCAAAAACTAGCCCATTTAGCTATATGGAATATTTAATAAATAATAAAGTTCGTGAAGAGAGGAGTGTACTCCAATAATAAAATACAGGGTGTTCCATTTGAAATAGGTGAGAAAATAAACATTCCGAGTTATGACTCGCCCTGTATATAAATATTGAATACGCTGATAAATAAATAATTTCTGATGAAAGATATCACATTAGAAATGTTTCTAGCGAAAATGAATTATTTTATGTGGAAGCCAACTTTGTTATTAAATTCATACAAAACTTCCCATATCTTCTAAAGTAATCTGAATAACATAGCAAAACCCGATATTATAATAAAGGTAAGACCTAGTAGAATCGTAAACAGTAAAAATATACAGGGTGTTCCATTTAAAATAAAGTAAGTTTTGTTTACCCTGCCTTTATTTGACACCCTGTATGGTTAAAAATATTTTTAGGTTATAGCCCCACATGAGGTTCAACTTTTATCTTAATAGCATTTTCTAATTTCTCTTATAATATAGGAGTAATTAGACTTCCTCGAACTAATGCCCCATCCTGTAGGTTTATTTGGACTTTTCTTCTTAAAATCACGTAAGGATTAACACCCTTAAGGATCACCATCTTATTCTGAAACACACCGTATAAAAACTTGTCTTGTCTGGAGTATTTTGTACAATTACTACATAAAACTGAAAAGTAATCTTATTTAAATAAAAAACGTATATCCTAAAAATTAAAACCTCATTAGAGAATAAATCGATTCTCACACAGATTACAGATATTACACGTTTGCAGGCGGCAAATTAGATAGACACTATTTTGATTCAAATCGAGTTTAATCCGTAGAAAAGGTAGAGATGATATACAGTACAGATAATTACAGTTCGTGTAAAGTAAGACAATTACGGTTTTTGCATAATGGCAACGTTACCAGCCGTTTTTCATTCCCACAAAATTTTTCCGAAAGAATTAGAATAATAAATGTTGAAAGTGTATCCGTACGTGCACATTAACCTCGACCGTAATTTAAATATATCGCATACGTTTGTTTCAAAATCGTATGCAGCACTCAGGCGTTATGAATGTGAAATTATAACGTGCACAACAAAAGGTTAGTAATTATGCTATTTTGTACGTTCAAAAACCAATATTTTATAGCGCGTCTAGACGAATGTGTAATTAAATTATTAGCGTAAGAACAATGCTGTTGCGGACCGCATTAACTCAAAGAATTATAACGTAGAAACGATTTTAAGGGTCTTTAGAGGGTCGGAAGGATGGTAGGGACCGCATCGTATTCCATTTAATACATGTTCCTATTTGTTAAGAACTAAGAAGATCATTATGTTATTAGAGAGGACCCGCTTTAGGCGTTAGAGTCGTTAAAATTAAAATTTTCTTGGAAAATAACCGATCTACGGGTTAAAACAACCCCTATAGTGAGACTAATTATATTTTATGTCTACCTAAATGTCTGAGGTAAATCGCCTTAAACGGAAACTTTTTATGATCCTGCTATAATGTATGTAATAGTTTCCTAAAATAATAGGAATCGAAATTATGCAAAGAACCAAAAAAACATAATTATTAAAATACAACTTTGCCAAACATTTCGCAATAGATTGGAACCCATTCTTTAAAAACGTTATTAACGAATGCAAACCGTATCATTCGTTTCAAAAAAAATTCTCTCCTCAGTTCTGCACACCTCGACGAATCCGTTGAGTAGTGCAAATTGATTGCGGCTTTCTGCAGCGTGAAATGTATACGGCAAAAAACAAAGGACACCGTCATTTTAATTAAAAGATGACAACGAAAACCAAGAGTCAAGCGGTTCGCCGATCGGCCCCTAACATGTTCCCATACACAACATCTCAAATAAAATTCATCGAAAGGAGTTTCTGTTTAAAATCAAGAACGCGTGACAAATTGAGAAGAAATTGTGTTATACCTGTTTGTCCGCGGGGGAACTATTTCTGCATTGTAGTGTACATACAAAAGGATGTTATAGGTATGCAGCGGGACTCCCTAAAAATATAAGAAAAATGTTAATGCCATAACAACAAAGCGTGCATCACGGATGCAATCTATATTACCGACGCTCTCCCCTTTCATACACATGAAATATAACGCCATAAAACTATTGATCCTGTTGCGGGGATTCCAAGTTTATTTGAAACATACGTAGACAATACGGTCCCGAGGGTACCCTTGTAGATGATTGCGGCGCAGAGTTACCAACATGGCCGAAAGAAAATTGTTGTTTCGTCTTTTCCGAGTGTTGTAAAGTGAGGGTGGAGGGGAAGGGTGGACGGTTGCGGCATTTACCTCATGGTATTTGCCGAGGTTCATTTTTAGCGGAAATTGGAGCTCGGTTCCCTTTTGTCAATCCTGAGACGCTCACTTTTGCTCAATTAGGACGGTCTGCGGTAACGTTCCTTTTCAGATTACTGGCCGTATTGTGATCGGTCGCAAAAAATTATTATTATGGAGGAATGCGATATGAACGTCTCATTTATATTGGAGTTTATTTTCTTTCATTGATTTCGACGTCGAAATAATTATATTCCAAGAACGATTCCAAGACTAACACAGTAATACAAAACAATTGGCATGGAATTTTAAAAAATAAAACTTTTACAATAAATTAAATTGTTTATTTAGTTTAAAAACCAACCATCATACCTCCTCGAAAGCAACTTTGATAGAGGGCTATCTATTCGTTTTAGAAGAACCATGGTGCTCCAATCATTATCTGCAGGATCTTGGCTCGCTATCAAGTCTTCATCAAGTCTTTTGATTTGCTTTTTTGGTGGAATTAGTATTGATCAAGATAGAAGAGAAGAATGATAACTTCAACGGCGTAAAAAAAGAACTTGCTAATAACTCTGGTTGTTGAGCAAAAAACGTGGCATGTTGTTAATGCATACAGGGTGTTTCTGAATTGATACGAAATATTTCAAGGGGTGATTCTTTAGAAAAAATTAAGGGGAGTCTTTCATATAACTTTTTGTTTACCACCCTTTTCGTTCCAAGTTACAGCCCTTTAAAATTAGGTTAAAAAAAATTGTTTTTATTTAATATATTCACTTTGGAAAAAATTTAGAACAATGAAATTTGGCAGATAACTGACGCTAATAAAATGGCAGTTTTTGAGTATTTTTGTTACCCTAAAATGTAATCACAAGGGGCTGAAAAAAGAACTCCTATAATATTTTGCATCAGAACTTTTTAATGCGCCTATATTTTCCTATTTAAAAAATTGATTTAAAAAGACAGACTCAATCTGCAACTTTTTTATGTCTTGACTTTTTATCATAAAATTGTTAGTTTGATCACAAAAAAATAAAATACCGCTCAGACTCTTTTCCCATAAATTCACAAAGAGGTTATTATTTATTTAAAAAAACTCAAGTAAGCTGCTGTCAAATGAAGTCAGATGACAAATAGTATTATTGTTTCATTCTTCTAAATTTTTCCAAAGTGGATAAATTAAATAAAAAAATTTTTTTACCTAATTTTAAAGGGCTGTAACTTGGAAGGAAAAGGGTGTTGAACAAAAAGTTATATGAAAGACGCCCCTTAATTTTTGCTAAAGAATCACCCTTTGAAATCTTTCGTATCAATTCAGAAACGCCCTGTATATAACGCGATACCGATGTTGTGGAGATGATCCCTATTTTTCGGGACGCATCATTACTAGCGACGAATTTTGGATGTTCTGGAATGACTTCAATCTCTTCAAAACCAACAAGAGTAAGAGAGCAACAAGATGTTCTTCTGCGTGGCAGATGATTTCAATAAACGACTCTTTGGTCAGTAAAAACATTGCTGTGGTCCCTCAGATTAGTGTCTCCTCAAACTTAAATCCTTATAGTTGAAAAGAAGTACTTAGCTGTACACGTTAGGTTTAAAAGGGAAGTTAATGGGATTGCAGCTATTGGCGTTAGAATTGAGAAGACGTGAACCTTTTTTCCATTAATAGGCATTAAAAGGCATTGATAATTAAAGACTAAAGCACTCGAGCTAAAGCTCTCGTGCTCTAGTCAAATTATTAATGCCAATTTTGGTCTCGGCAAATTGACCATAGCGCACACTCGAAAAATTGATCACAATGAAATAGTCGACTATTTATCAAGATCTCGTTATATTATCTTTGAAAATCATTAATATAAATCAAATTAAGTAATGATATTTTGGATGGTTTTGTATGTCTCTTTTATAATTAACAGTATTATGTGTCCTTTGAATGTGAAACATTTCGAGGAATAAACGAATTGACCATCTATTTTCCTTTTCCAAAATAGTAACGTTGTCAAAATTAAATCTATGTTTCAAAGAAGTGCTATTTTCTGACAATGCTGTCTTCTTAGATGAGTGTTGACAATTCAAACGATGTTATCTCATTCTTCTGTCTAGATATTGAGAGGTTTGTCCAACGTATATGGAGTTACGGTCTTGACATGGAATAGAGTAAACCAGACTGGATTGCAATGGTTTTTGGGGTGGGAGATTTCCCCTTGGAGAACATGATTTTCAACGTTTTGATTTTGTAAAAACCTAATTTGATCGGTAAATCCTTGAAGAGGGAAGATATTTTTTGAGTCGATTAAGGGAAATTTACAGTACGTGATGACATTTTCGTGGGGGCGTTATTGAAAGGGGGACTGTTCAAGGAAGTCAAAAAATCTTCAGTAGACTCCTCATGGGTGTTATTGTTGGAGGCAATAAGAAAGGATTCAAAAGTTTTCTTGGATACCCATTATTTATGAAAACGCTGTTTAATCGAGACAAGTTATTTTCCCTGAAGGAGGGGTGTGAAATTTGGGTAACTCTATTTTTAAGTGCTGTGACGTTGTTTAACTTCCTATTTCCAAAATTGAAACTTCACCAGATCCCTCCTGCAAAAAGGACGCTCAATGAGATCTATAGCCGAAGATCTCAACACTTCGAAGTCTGCCGTTCATCGTGCCTGGAAATGCTTTCAAGAGAGGTGCCTTTCCAAAAGAGGATCTGGACAAGGCTAAAAGCGTAAACCAACGCCCGAACAAGATTAATATTTAATGAATTTATTGCACTACCCATCGATGCACATGTACCGATTGAAACCTGGTAAATGACATTCGAGCTGCTCATAGGGTGGAAGTATGTGAAGAAACCATTAGAAGAAGGCTTAGGGAGAACGGTTGAAGATCTAGTCTGCCAATCAAAATACCTTGTTTGACCAGGGAATGTACTGACATAGTAATTACCGATTGGGACCTGGTAAATGATATTCGAGCTGTTCATGGGGTGGAAGTATGCGACTAGACTATTAAAAGAAGGATCTGGGAGAACGGTTTACGATCTAGGCTACCAATCAAAATACCTCGTTTGACCAGGGAATGTACTGACGTACTAATGTACCGATTGAGATCTGGTAAATGGCATTCGAGCTGCTCATGGGGTGGAAATGTGCACCGAAACCATTAAAAGAAGGATCAGGGAGAATGGTTTACAATCTACGCGCCCAGGCAAAGCACCTTCTCTGACCAGAGACCACAAACAAGCGAGATTAAGGTTTCCACAGATGATGAATCCAGATTTCGCCTAACTCAATGCGCCCAATAGCTGGTTGCTGTACTCCCTAACACACTTTGAGAAAAACAGTAATACTCGTATAAATGAAATAGAATGTGCATCCGTAAAGTTATCTTACAAACTAAATAAATTCTGTGACGCCAATAGTGATGGTTTACAAATAATGAAATTGTATAAAATGAAAAATCGAATGTAGGAAAAATAAAAGTGATCATATAATAATAATAATAGTAATAGTAATAATAATAATAATAAGGAATAAGTCCAGTTTGAACTATGCACCGAAACATACACTCCTGCACCGACATTTAAACTTTGGGGAAGGTAATAATTTGACATTACTCGGAAGAGAATTCCATACTTTAGCAATTTGATATGAAGCTACGTTGAAGGAGTGCAATATGATGGGCCGGTGGAGTAAGCGTTCCTTTGAATCTGAGATTTAAAATAAGAACATGTGTGCGAAATGAGATTTTAGCAAATAGGTAACAGGATCGTTTTGTTGTCATAACACTGCGAAAAAGACAAACGTAAGCGGCTCTGGTGCACTTCTGTATGTGAGAGTCAAATCTAAACTGAGTATCTAAAATCAATCCTAAATTTTTATGTTCGCATTTAATTAGAAGCTGAAAGGCGTTGAAAATTGTGCAAATGTCAAGAATGCAGGAACAACTGATTTAGATGGATTAATAGCCAGAGCAAGTTGAGCTGCCACATCAGAAATCTTCAGCATTAATAGCTTTAATGGCAGCTTGACTATCAACATAGCGAAAAGAGTGGTACAGTTGCATGTCGTCAGCGTTCATATGCAGTTTGCAGTTGCTGACGTAAGTGGAGAATGAAGCCGTGTAAATAATAAATAGAAGTGGTCCCAAGATAGAGTCTTGAGGTACCCTACGCCAAATATGTATAGATCTAATATTAGATATGTTGCAATTAAAACGAAGACATTACAGGCTATCACTAAAATAAGACGAGAATAATTCGACACAATATCGTCACAGTACAGGAAGTGGATGGTTTTGGAGATGGCCCGGCTACCACCATGTATGGCATACGTCAAGATGTTGGGCTGTCTTTTCTTCTTGCTACGCTACCCTACATCTCCCCTCCCTAGCATTCCTGCTAGGATTAGGAGTTCGGGAGGTTTGTTCCAAATGCCTGTCGGTTACGTTCATGCTCTTCTTTTTCTTTCATAATTTTCTGGAATATCCTGTGAATGGACCTCCAGCACTGCTCTGAAGATATCATAGTTTCGGCTAGGTTCTCAGGCACCAGTGCCTTGCCGATCTCGCTAAAAGTACTTTGCCGTGTACGGTGCCATTTGACACAATGGAA
The DNA here is from genome assembly GCA_023690525.1 of Holotrichia oblita. Lineage (NCBI taxonomy): Eukaryota > Metazoa > Arthropoda > Insecta > Coleoptera > Scarabaeidae > Holotrichia > Holotrichia oblita. The sequence goes on from CM043018.1 coordinate 141,977,610, forward strand.
GGCTGTGTGTTCGGCCGTGCCTTGTTCTCCGCTGTAGATGCAGCTGCCATCGCTATCTTTCCCGAACCTCAGCGCGTATGCCCTAAATACTCCGTGTCCAGTGAGTATCTGAGATAGATAATAGTCCATGGATTTGAACTTGCAGTTCAGCCACGGCTTTATGTTAGGGATAATCCTCTTCGTCCACTGCGCCTTATCGGTGTTCTCCTCCCAACGCTTCTGCCACTTATCAATGGTTATGGCCCGCGCCATGGCTCGACACTCCATACCCCCTTTCTCGTGGACATATTTGCGCTCATGGGCCAGAAGGTCCATAGGGATCACCCCGGTCACCAGCTGGAGTGCAACAGTGGAAGTCGTGCGGAATGCTGACGCCACCCTAATTAACATCTTCCTCTGTAGTCTATCGGCTATGTTGCGGTATACTTTTTTGTGAAGTGCACTCTCCCAAATAGATGCACCGTACAGCACTATGGAATGCACTACCTCGTTCAATGCTTTGCGTTTTGCGCTACTAGGTCCTCTTAAATTTGGCATAATACGCGTTAATTTAGCCACTCTATCTTCCGCTTTTTTATGGCATATTTCACATGTTCGCCAAAGTAGAGAGACTGGTCCAGAATAATTCCCAGATATTTGACCTTCTTCGTTGGTGTTATTTTAGTAGTATTTATGCTAAAGGTCACACTTGTTCTGTCTCTTGCGCCCTTAAAGATAACCGCTTTGGATTTTTCCGGGGCGAGTTTCAGGTTATTTTCCTCAAGCCTTTATAACCAAGGCGAGATCGTCTGCATATCCAAATATGTTGGCACCTGTCGTTAGTTCTAGTTGAAAAATATCGTCGAATAATACGTTCCAGAGCGTAGGACCTAATAAAGACACCTGTGGAACTCCAGCCTCCATACTAATTGTCTCCTTGCCTACCCGTAGCTCTCTATCGTTTAAGTAGTCCCCTATCACGTTTGTGAGGTAGCTTGGTATACCCTTCCATTCCAGTTTGGCTATTATTATCCCCCAGTCGGCGGTGTTGAAAGCATTTCGCACGTCTAGGGCTATCAATGCACACCACATCTCTTGACAGCTTTGGACCGCGGTTTTCACTGCCTCAACTGCATGGAAGAATTTGGATTATTTATTATCTCAAAATTATAATTCTCGAGAATTTGGTACACAAGAAAATACAAAATATGTAACTGAAATATGTATGTGGACACCACACAATATTGAAGGAGAGACCAAAGAATTCCTTATAATCCACGTTCAATTTTATACTTCCCTTTAAACGTATCCCAGACATCATGTAATACCATTCTGCACAATCCATCCAGTCATAAAACTAGCAATTTTTGCAACGCTTAATCATCTGAGGCGATTCCCTTTTCATCCCGTGCGCACCTGGTCGTCGTCCACGGGGTCGAAAATTGAGATTTACGCTTTTTACGACCACTTTCACCTCCGCCATATATATATCTCTCGTATAGCTAGCAGTAGGATATAACCGTCGCTTCGGTTCAATTCGTAGGTGCCTATCTTAAATAAAAATAAAAACAGAATCGCGTCTGCCGGGGGAATATAAGAAATAATGCAATATAACCCCCGGACGATATATCGTCCTAGTAATCCTCAGGTATATCTTTACTGCAACGATGGGGAGTCTAGGGAAAATGAATAAACCAGAGGTTCTCAAACGATGACTTCGTAGTCTTCATCTAACACTCGGTTTAAATTTATATAAACATAATAAACTTAAAAATGCAATTACATCATTTCGTATTGCGGTACTTATTATTCTTGTAGGCTTCAATGTCTTCTTCTTGTTTTAAAACACGTTTTAACAGTATTATAGTAAACATGCACAAACACACACACACACACAAACGATTTTAAATGCTTAATATTCAACATTTTGATATCCGCTTGCGCTTATTAACGTTTTACGACGACCCTGTCTCGTAAATGTGTGTGTGCGTTTGTAGCGCCGGGCCACGCTTAGCGGAAATGTCTCCGGCCCGCCCAACCATCGTCGGCTCGTCTGTGAACTTGCCAAATTGCCGCTTATACCGACCATAAGGATTTGTATTGTCGATCTGCCGCACTAATTAGCTTTCTTATTTCTGTGGAATAACAAACACACCACCTCCAGTACAGACCGGTACATGAATCTCGAGAGGCGACCAATGCCGAAAGCTGATATATACGGGGTGCGTGGAATAAGTTTTCATCAGGAATAATTGCTATATTGTACCTAAACCTCGAAATCTCCAAGAGACTATTATAAACAAATTCATTAATATTTTCCGGTACAATTTTTTTAAATGCTGAAAATATCAGAACTTTAAAGTAAGCCGTGCATAAGACTTTTTGTCCAGACCTTATATCATTGATAAAACCAGAATTGGCGAGAAAGTAATACGTCTGTAATTTTGAAAGTTCCCGGCTTGCGTTAATGAAACAGTAATATCGCCTAAATCGTCTTGGGTGGGCTGGCGAATCGTAGCTTGTGGCTTTTACTTAAATTATTGGGTTATGTGAATTGAAGCTGATGCATACCTATGTATAAAATGAAGTATGTACGAAAATAGTTGGCTAACCAAGTATTTTTACATAAATTCCTGGATCTTTTTGAACTCAGATATCTTTCCACTTGTAGATCAATAAAATAGGAATGAATTAAAAAATGAAAAATAAAATTAAAAAAGCAATTTATTCCAGAATAAATTATCTTTTCTTCTCTGGAAGAAATTGAGATTTAATATACGAGGGAGCGTTTTTATATTCGCGGAATGAGCGGGTTGTAGGGGGGTGATTAGGCGCATTGGGGGCGTGGCCTGTGCAGCGACTCATAATTAGTATAAATACGAAGTTTCATTGTTATTAGACAGTTAGTCTTTGAGCTATCGTCAACCAAGTAACATAATCAGGAGTGAAAAGTGAAATATGGAAAAAATCGAATATCGTGCCGTTATAAAGTTCCTTACCAGGCCAGGAAAATCAGTCGCGACCATAATCAATGAGATGTCATTGGTTTACGGCGCCTCTTGTCCAGGAAAAACCATGGTGTACAAGTGGCATAGTTTATTTAAACGAGGAAGGGAATCCCTTGAAGACGACCCGAGGCCGGGCAGGAGCATTGAGGTGACCACGCCAGCACTTATCCAAAAAGTTGAAAAAATTCTACTCGAACATGCTCAACTAAAGAAGAAACAACTCGCAGGAATGGTTGGAGTATCCGATACAACAATTTTTAAAATCCTACACGATCATCTCGGCATGTCTAAGGTCAGCGCAAGATGGATGCCGAGAATGCTCACGCCGCCGCAAAAACATGGATGGTGTATTGAGTCGAATTGTTACTGGAGACGAAACTTGGGTTCATCATTATGAACCGCAGTCCAAACAAGACTCCATGCAGTGGCATAAAAAGGGCACAGCACCTCCCAAGAAATTTAAAGTGTCACAATCAGCTGGGAAACTCATGGCAACGGTATTTTGGGACTCGGAAGGAATATTGTTGATTGATTATAAAGATAAAGGTGTTTCTATAACCGGGGAATATTACGCTTCAATATTAGAGCGACTAAAAGAAGCCATTAAAGAGAAAAGACGGGGAAAATTGACGAAAGGTGTGCTGCTTTTGCACGACAACGCGCCCGTCCACAAGAGCCGCGTTGCGTAAGCTGCCCTGCATAAGGTGGGCTTCGAAATTGTGAATCATCCACCCTACAGCCCAGACCTGGCCCCGAGTGATTATTACCTGTTTCCGAAAATGAAAAAAGAGCTGCGGGGTAAAAAATTTACTGCCGATGAGGAAGTCAAGGAGGCAGTTTCGGCGTATTTTGCAGATAAAGAGAAATCATTTTTTTATGAGGGTATAAAGAAATTAATTGAAAGATGTGAAAATTGTATCCGCCTTGCAGGTGAATATATTGAAAAAGAAAAATAATTTGGTTTTTTTATTTCCACCCCTTATCCCCCATTCCACGAATATAAAAACGCTCCCTCGTATGTCAAATAATACTAAAACATACACCCATATTGTTGGCGTTAATTTCAGAATAGACGACATTTAAAGAAAGGGGAAAATACGATCAAATAATCAAAATAAAGGTGATACTGGTGTCGTTTTGAATAGGTCTGCTTGAAATTGTTCAGTCGCTGAAGTTGTAAAAAAGAAAACATTATATTGGGCAACTTTTTTGTATTTTTCCAAATATGGGGAGAGGAGGAGGGGAGACTTTGTTCAGATTTAAATTTGTTTATCGCCCTCTAGCGGTGACGGACAAGATAAGATTAAACACCTTGAATCACTAAACATAGACCAATGAAAATCCTTTCTAATAAGACCAAATTCCCTAAATTTCGTTCACGAGAAGCAGAATAATTTAAATTTATAGAAGAAATTTTTACCATCCACACGTTTCTGAATATATCTTCGGATTGGTTAAAGATAGCGATACCCGGTTTACGATGATTCGTAGGTAATTTAGCCTACTTTTTTAATTTATTTTCAAAAATGTATGTTTCCGTTTAACATTTTCGAGAAAAACAAAACTCCCGAAAAAAATTAAACAGCGCCCTCTAGCATGCACGCCACTTATTAGATCGGTTCCAACGCAATCGGTTCAACAGAACCGAAAGCGTTCCTTCAATACAAAGTTCCCCCTCCTCCTCACCCCTTATTTGGCAAAATACAAAAAAGTTGTCCAATGTAGAATATGCAAAATTTCCAGTCGATTCTGATTTTTATATTTATGATAGACCTTAAGTTGGTAAATTTTGCGTAAAATAAGAATTAAATTTTTTGGTGATCAGTTACGCCCTCTAGCGGTTATCCTACGCTTTTCTAAATAATTTCTAGATGTTTTTCTGGGTCACTTTAGTCGGTAATATGTTTTGCCAAAGCTGACCACCCGGTACAGACGTTGTTCTTTTGGACGTACAAAATTTATTACTTACTAGGCAAATATAGTAGGTATGATATCTCACTTTTAATCCACCCACTGGACGTGGACACGCTGTATAAGCCAGGAACTATACACGCCCACGCGATGATTCATCAACCTAGCGAGCTGCTCTCAAAACCAACTGAAAATCAGGTTAAAATCAACTGAAAATCATCTCAAAAGCAACTCATCTGGTTTTGAAAGTAGCTCACCTAGTTGATGAGTCATCGCGTGGCCGTATATAGATCCCGGCTTATACAGGGGGTCCACGTCGAGTGGGTGGATTAGAAGTAAGCTCGTTTACCTACTAAATGCTCTACTATTATTGGAAACTACCAAAATCAGTTTCCTCCTGTAGTAGAGGGGAAATGTTGCCTTTAATTTCAGAATAGATGGCATTTGGTTTGTAATGTACAATATGGGGTTATGTTTTTATGGAAACCTAAGGAAGCCCTTTGCTAATTCAATTAACAGGAATGCGGTTGCACTTTTATCGAGGCAATTTTAACAAATGTTGGAATAGGAGATGGATCTTTCATCCCAGACGTGGTGAAATATGTTCTTTTGGCAAGTGATGTAGTTAGAGTTTAGTGCAAATCAGAAGCTGATCATCGATTCTTGTTGGGTTTCGGAATTTTGTGCAGGCGAAACTAATCAATGGACGAAGATTTTTTTAAATTTTCTCCAACTGCTTGAAAAAGAAAACTGCTGCATGATAGATTAACTAATTATTATGTCAGATAAAGTCTACAAATGGAGGAAGGAATGAAACGACACCCTCACCTTTTCTTTACTTTTGATTGCCGACGAAGTTTATGAAACTATGCTCATTGTACTATAAAAACTTCCAGACCAACATTAAGACGTTGGTTTTGCCCTACCACCTGCATGCTACTCTAGAACATATTCTACAACCTATCCAACAGAAAGGTTCTCACGCACTTCAAATTGCAATGCTTCTGGAATCCACATTAAATAATATAACTTTAAGATAAGTATGTGCAGTCGTGGGTATGCTTTCAATAACTAATTTGATTCAGATAAAAAAAGCCAAATTGTAGCCCAAATTGCTATTTAATTAATTGTTGTTTTATTGACCTACAAATATTTCAGGAATTGATAAGATAATTCGTAATAATGATCTTGCCAAAAAAATCAGCGTAATATTTTAAAAGCTCTATTATATTATTCTAGTTAAAATATATCTACAACATCTAAAATTAATACGAACTCCCTACTGAGAATCTAAAACATTAGCTTCTTATTTTAATTTCGCTAGTAGAGCCGGCGCTCATTTTTCATATGTTAATCATCTTTAGTGTTTTGTGGGTTCCCTTCTCTAATATGTTAATGTACGAGCATAGGCAATTGTTTGTCTTAAGAGGCTAACTTGGCGTATTGTTTGTTCCCAAGACGCCAAGTTTCGTGTATATACGGACGTGCTACTTTGCGAAGTCGTGTAACATTAATACCATTAATATTTATGTTCTATGAGAATAGTTCTTAAGTCTTTAGCGTACGCCGAATTTATATGCTATGTGTTTAACGGTGTTATGAGTTAAGATGACGTTTCAAATTCCGATTACTACCGCTACAATATTGTAATGATATACATAACTATTAGAATAAAATTTAAATGTTGTTTGGTGCCTCTCCGCGACAGCTAACAGAAAAAAATACATAGTCGAATCCAGCTACAATCCGTGGAGGTGATAGGTTGGATAGTCTAGATATAATATCCAAACATGTGACCTATCACGTCAGTCTCCTTTCTACTTGCATTGACTTATACCAATTTGAAAGAGAACTGTCATATTTGACATTGACAGTACCTACATAATGGCAAACTTTGCAAACCAGAGCTGTAGAGGGCTGCAATGGAGCTTACTAAAGGCATCTCTCTATGGCTTCTAAGCGCGATCTCTCTTATTAGAACCAAAACTGACAGACAGGTGGCCACCAAGCAAGATTGAACAAGTCACAGCTAACTAACAAACATTCAGAAAAAGGGTCCAAAAAACCTGTCCACGTATTAGCAGGATAACATGTCGATCGAAAATTATCGAGAAAACTTGGGCAAATCCTTAAACACTATTGTCAAGCTAAATGGTGTTTGGCATATGTCCAAGGCGTTCAAAATTAATAGAGAAAATTGAGACTATTCACCCAATAGTGATAGAATGTTTTATTCCACGGAGATAAGGTCGGAATTCTGACCAACCACCTCCAGTAACCCTGGATGATTTATATTGCGTTTAAGCGTAACGAAAGATGTGATTAATGCTTTCATGCTTGCGGTCGATGGCCGCAGTGGTTAGGCGGCTGACTATTGTTGTGAGAGGACGATAGGTGCCGTGGTTCAATTCTCTGGAGGGACGGTGACATTTTTTCAGAGAGTTTAATCCCGAATCGACTTGCCATTCGCTGTTGGGAGCAAAGTGATTAACAGCAGCTATGATGCTGTCACAAAGCCATTTAAACACAACTTACACACACTAAACTACACCGCAAGAGTTGCAGTGATAGCCAGACAAGTAATACAGCTTACGGAGTCACTGCAACTAAGCACCCACCACACATTAAAAAAAAAACAGTTCCCACAAACTCAGAAAGGCATGGGGCTGTTACTCTTATATCGAATGTATACCTCGCAGCAGTATCCAAGATGAATTCGCATTTAGAACGAATTTATCTACAAAATTTCAGCCGTACAGATAACCATAGCAGCAATAAACGTCTAAAACCAGTTTTACACGGTACTAGATTCGTCTTCTTTCCGTGCTAGTTTCTAGCAACTAGAAAAAAAAGTTGAAAATATGTAGTATTGTGCAGAACACGAATATTGTTCTGTTTTCATGCTATACTAGATATTATACTACTTTTAAAACTAGATCCTGTCCTACTTTTCATTGAAACTAGAACATGCGTAAAGAGAAGATTTGTCAGGTTAACCAACACAAATCTAGCGGTCAGCTGACCGTTAATCGTAGCTGCATTTATCTAAAGGTTAAGTTCGAATTTATTTATTTATAGCCCGTGCTTGAGGTTGTGCCGATGCTTGAGCACGCGATTTTAGTAGATTTGTAATGACATTTACGTCAAAATCGCGTGCTCAAGCATCGACAAACCTCAAGCACGGACTATAAATATGAGCCTTAGATCTTTATCCAATGTCTACACCATAGTCTTCTTCTTTCAATACCACACGCTGCCTTATATTTCTTATAAATGTTGTACAAGATCTTTTAATTTCGTTTTTCGTACTACCGACATTGTATTTCAACTACATCCTACACTTTAAAAACAAATAACATAACCTGAAATCTAGACTTTCTAAACGTCAGATTTGTGGTTGTTGGTAATACTGCAAAACTTTTCTCGAATATGCAACCTTTATTTCTAGATTTATAGTTTTCAAACTTCAAGATCGAGGTCTAATTACTAGAAACTACTATGGAAAAAAGACAAATCTAGTAACCGTGTAGAACAGGCTTTACAGATAAGAGAGATGATGAATACGGTGTTTATCAATACTGCAAGGGATTGCGACTCTGTACGGCATAAGGAACTGCTCCTCGAAATGATCGAAGCGAGTTTGAATCCAAATCTCATCAGAATAAGTAGGTAAGGGGCCACCCTTGGGGGCCCTCAACCACTCCTACCCTCAGTTGGTGGTTCATTTATAAGCGGACAAAGTAGAATATTGGATATAAACAGGTACTGAACAGCTTTTAGCAGGTATTGATCGGCTTTTTATCAGATATCGAACAGTTTTGATCAGGTACTGAACGGCTTCTTGTTCATATCCAATATTCTAGTTTGTGCGCTTATAAATAGACCACCAACTGAAAGTAGGAGTGGTGGGAGACGCCCAAGGTCGCGAGTTCCCAATATGCATTTAGCTAGAGATATAGGAGACACACAAAATCTATAAATAGTGTATCAGTGCTGATCTCAAAATAGGGTGTCACACATGAAATGAGAATTAAGTAGGCAGCACCTGCAGAAGTCTGCGTAAGCTAAACAATTGACTGTAGTTGTCAAAGTGTTTCTTTAATGCATCAGCAGCACACGTAAGTCGATAGATTCCCAGTATTTAAAAGAAAATGGGTTAAAACAAACAACTTTTCGAAAGAATAAAATTGTTTTTCGGACAAAAGAGTAAAAAAATATATTGTTAATCATTTTCGCGCTGAAGGATTTGCTGTTTCTACAATATATACACACTTATGTGTTTGTGAACAAAACCATGAATTATTTACTGCCGCAAGGGGTCATGGAAAAAACAAAATGAGTCCAGTAGACTTGAAACAATAAAAAAAACACGTGATAAACCGTGCAAGTACATCTTTTAGGAAGTTAGCAATCAAGTTCAAGGTATCTCATGAAACTGTACGCCGTAATTTATTAAAAATGAATATAAAACATTAAAAACGCGAGTCTGCTCCAAAATATACGGATAAGCAATTACAAGATTCTTCCTCGTTGCAGAAAACTAAGGCGCGAGATCATCACACCAAATGTGATCATCATCATGGACGATGAAAAGTATTTTACCCTACGTAATGATAACATGCCTGGAAATTCAGGATATTTTACAAATGATAAAAATACAGTTTTACCTTATGTAGGCTATAAAGTCAAAGAAAAGTTACCTCAAAAAGTCTTAGTTGGGTTCGCTATTTCTTCTAAAGGAGTTTCTGATGTTATTATTCGAAACTCGCGAGCAGTAGCCACAACTTCACAAGTGTATAAACAAGAGTGTATGCCCAAATTATTAAAATTTATAGAAAAATATCATACCAATGACGATAATACAAGATACGTGCCTGAGGATTGTAATCCATCCAACGTCCCTAAAGTTCGTCCTATTGAAGACTTTTGTGCTATATGGTCTTAGGCAGTATATGATAATGGTTGGGAAGCTAAAACTCCAAATCAATTAAAACGACGTAATAAAAAAAATAAAATCAATAGACATGACTGTTGTCCGAACAATGATGGCAAAGGTTCGGCCAATGTTGCGATCTATACAAGAATGTGGTCCGTTCGCAATACTGTAATAGTTGAAATTAGTTTATTCTTTTATGTATTTCAATATAGGTTTGTATAATTTTCAATATATTAATTAAACTAACTTAAAATTACAAAATAGCTTTTGGCGTTAGAATTAAGAAGACGTGAACCTTTTTTCGAAGCTAATAAAGAAGAAGCTAATAAAGAATTAGCGAAAGCTTAGATACGAAAAAAGGTTCACGTCTTCTTAATTCTAACGCCAATAGCTGCAATCCCATTAATTCCCTTTACACCTAACGTTGTACAGTTAGTACTCCTTTTCTCCTTCAACTTACAGATATGGGTTTTTTACGAGACATATCAATCAGATGTGGACAACGAAGTTGTAACATCATGAAAGCGTTAATGAAAACTAACATCCGGCACGCCAAGATGATCAATCGAAGAAATTTTCTCCTGAATTGCAGAAAAGGTTCCATCATTCCAAAGCACGTCCAACATTCCTCGAAAGGGCTAGTGAGACTTCTCCATGAAGCAAAAGGAAGAACAGCACGTAGGGTAGCAGAATTTAATGACAGGTTAGGTGTAAAATCCTTAAATCTTGAAATAGATATCACCCATCAACAAATCTTCAATATTGAACTTTCAATTCATGATTTAAAATCCCAACTTAGTTCTTTGATCCCCGGTTTTGTTTTTGACCAGTTTCTTGCCCGCTTAAAATACTCCTTTAATAAACTTTTTCACAAAATCAAAGTAAAAAATATTAACAAATTGAATAAGATGAAATCTGAAATTACATATAATACATTTTTCAATAATAATTCCGGATGGTTCATCAACCTATCAAATATTGACATTCCTCAGAATGTAGTTAATTTCCTTTCATTAGGTTATAAATTTGGCATTCCTGTTCAAAAGAAAGAACTACATATAGGAAGGATCCTTGCAGATCTTGAAAATATAATTTATAGAGTACCTTCTGATTCTCGTGACCTTATCAAATCAAAAACCACTAACATTTTCACAAACTTCTTAATAAATAATAATCCCCCATCAAGGTTGTCTTCCTTTCTTTGGAAACAACAGTCTTTATGCACAACCTTCTTACACAAAATAAAAAAAGATCTTCCTCATGATGATTCCCTAATGGTGATGCCTGCAGACAAAGGACAAATTACCGTCCTGATCAAAAAATCCCAATATGTCAATAAAGTTGAGGAACTTCTTAATGACGTCGAAGTTTATGAAACCTTGATCAAAGATCCCACAAACAGAATACAAACATTAAACAACAACATCGTAAGGAATCTTAAAAAGAAGGATTATATTGATGAACACATTCAAAAAAACTTTAACTTGGTATAACGGCATTTGTCCCAAACTCTATTCCCTGGTAAAAGTACACAAAATTGGTTACCCTGTCAGACCTATAGTTTCTTTCGTTGGCTCTCCAACATACAGATTATCTTCCTTTGTGGCTGGCATTCTCACGAGGGCTTTCGGTGAAAATACAAACTACAATATAAAGGATACCTTCACTTTTGCAGAACTTGTTCCCAACATCACTTTACCCTCAAATTATGTTGTTGTCTCCCTGGATGTAATATCTCTATTTACCAACATTCCGTTGGAGGTTGTCATAAATATTATCGATAGGGATTGGCAGTTAATTTCTGATCATACTGAAATAGACAAAACTTCTTTCATAGAAATTACAAAATTTTTATTTGACTCTTCCAACTTCACTTTTAATGGTCAATTTTTCAAACAAAAGTTTGGTACGCCAATGGGTAGTCCATTATCTCCCATCATTGCCTGTATTGTGATGGATGAACTCCTTTCTCAATGCATCCCAAAACTACCATTTGAATTACCGTTCATCTACAAATATGTTGATGACATTATCACATCTGTTCCATTAGACCATACCGCTACAATCCTTAATGTATAAAAAAATAAAAAATAAAAACCCACTTACTGTTAGTCCACGTGAAACATTACACTTTCGGGGTTAATTAGCGTTGTTAATATTTTAAATATTTTTTAAATACGTTGTTTGATGTTTGATATTAATGTTACCGCATACTAATTGCATATGAGTCTTGTGATGTTGCCGTACTTTAAGTATTACCACTTTTGTTCTCTGAAGAAGCTAATAAAGAATTAGCGAAAGCTTTGATACGAAAAAAGGTTCACGTCTTCTTAATTCTAACGCCAATAGCTGCAATCCCATTAATTCCCTTCACACCTAACGTTGTACAGCTAGTACTCCTTTTCTCCTTCAAAATAGCTTTTTCTCATTTCATGTGTGACACCCCTGTTAGTTGCAATTCTACTTGGTCTACAACTTGGATTCACACAAGTATTGCTGTTTCCTTTGGGAATGGGACAGTCGAGAGAGAAATTTGCACTATACTGTTAAGCAATGGCCTACCAGAATACAATATACTCCTGGAGAAAAGAACGTAGTCCATACTTCGTTGGTGGAGCCTCATAAAATACTTTTACCACCATTACACATAAAATTAGGTCTGATGAAGAATTTCGTCAAAGCATTGGACAAAGAGCGACCAGGATTTCGATACTTTAAACAAAAATTTCCTAATATATCTGAGGCAAAATTTAAAGAAGGGATTTTTATAGGACCCCAGATTAATCTGTTACAACAGAATCGAGAATTTGACGTACTCTTGAGCGATTTAGAACGAACTGCTTGGGATGCATTTAAAAATTTGACCAAGAATTTCTTAGGAAATAGAAAATGTGAAGATTACGAGGAAATTGTTAGTGAACTTCTTAGAAGTTGTTACATTTCTTGCATTCGCACGTGAACTTCTTTCCCCCGAATCTTGGCGATGTTAGTGACGAGCATGGGGAAAGATTTCATCAGGATATTTCCACTATTGAAAAACGCTATCAGGGCTAAGTAGGATAGCGAGATGCTTGCTGATTACTGTTGGACTTTAATTTCGGAATGTTCTTCATTCCAATATAAAAGAAAAGTGAAAAGAAAGACTTTCTAAATACGTCCCAGAATAGCATATGTATTTAGTTAGTGTTAGTATTGTATGATCAATATGAATTTCATTTGTTTATAATACCAGACGTGATAGAAGAGATTTGTTTTTATAATAATTATTAGGAATTTGAACATGCGCCCTTAATTAACTATGGTGGATGTAGCTGCAGTAGCTTCTAAACTGCATTGTTTGTCGGACTACCACTGCAGCTCAAAAACAAAAATAAAAAACTCAAGTCAATTTCTCATTTTACTTCAAGTAAACGTGAAACATTCTAATATCCCTGTACATTCACAAGGGAACTTTATACTCGTAAGCTCTTCTCCGACGTTCAATTATATCACATTCCTGTACCACATTACGTTAACGGTATTAGCTTAATCTGAACCAATGACTGCACGGCAACCTGCTGTGGCCGCTGCACTTTTCCTTATTTTGCCGGAAACGTATTGCACAAGCGACCGGGAGAGAGAGCTGAGTCACCCGCTGTGCTCCCAGATTATTTACAAACTCATAAATACTTCCCCAGACTGTGTATGTGTGTTTGTGTGTGTGTGTGTGTGTGTGTGTGTGTGCACATTCTTACACCTCTAAAACGAATGGGCGGCGTTTGGCTTACTTACTTAGAGTTGCGCTTCTTTGTGGAAATTTGTGTTCTGTTAAAATAATTTATCTCCGGTGCATAATTACAAGTACACTTACGGCGTTAGCTTAATGGATCTAACGTAAATACCGGTTACATTATTGTTAAGAAGCTTTTGCTCTAGCGTGCTATAACGATTACCTTAAAACGCAAAACGGTAAAGCGCTATGCAAAGGAATGGGTAATGTTTTTCTATTTTTTTAAATGTTCTTTCCACTGCGGTGTTTTTGTTTACCGTCTAGAGTTTTGCCATTTATATTTGCGTTTTCTTCTTGTTCAGATTTTAATTCCATTTGCATAGATTGCGATTATAAAACGGGAATGTTTTTGTCGATTAAATTTAGTAACCGAGAAACATTAATTTAATAATTTAGAAGATGTATTAAAAACAATTCTGTAGTAAGATACTTTTTCTGCAGAAATTTAATTGCAGTACCATCTACCAATAATCCACAAACTCCATAATAAAATGAAATGGGCGTGGCATCTTTACAAAGAATCCGATTAAATTTAATCCCCTTATAATTATTTCTTCTGTCAGCAAAATTGGGGAAACGTACAATCTTTTTTAACGATATAAAACATTTCCCTCATTTACTTCCTTTTCCATACCTACCAAGAGAGAGAGAAAAAAAAAACCATCTCTAAATAAATTATTTAGCATTCCTCATCCATACGCACCCGCCTAAGGATGTTCATTCACGCAAAAATAATCTTTTTGCTCGTCTCTTCCGATGAAAACGTTCTTATTTGATTTCACGTTGAAGTAGAGGGTTGCCGGCATAATGCTGACCTTCCGCTAGACTGCACCGGATTCTACTCCGGTGAATCCGTGTAATGAAAGGTTACCCGACCAGCACATCGCCGACCATCGGTGGAGAAGCAGAAGAAGAAGGCCGGGAGGAGATGGGAGACTGGCCACAACGACTGCCGCACACATCACTGCACCACGTCACATGGTTGACCGAAAGGGAAACGCTAATGTTCTCATATTTAACCCTCAATTATCGACAATGTGCCCGCAGGTCGATTTAATCATACGGGATATAATATAAATGTTTTGATATTCCCTTTTAAGCGAGCAGGTAGTTGAGATATTCCGGATGGGTATTTCGAAGAGGAAATTATTAATCTCTTATCTAATGAATTAATTCTTGGTTAATTTAATGCAATTATTCTGTTCAAGTTGGATATTTATATTTAGTTCTGATTTGATTCCTTTGGCCAATTGGGTCTCTTCAATGTTGGCAAAACATCACCGTTTTACGATTTTCAAACTTGTAGACACGAAAGTGGTTGCTGGACCCCAAAGGAGGGTACCAGCTGCCGACCGACCATTAGGTATGCGGCAAAACAGGAAGTGCACACACTCCTCAGGACAAAGAGGCACGAAACCAGTTGCCCGCACGAGACCGACACCTCTCGGAGAGGACCGGCGAACCGGTGGGCTCCTCTCCCCCGTGCTACCCATGTTAGACAAGTTCTCTTGTCAACGTTGGACGGGTCACCGTTGGAGACGCTTTAGCGAACTCCTACCTCACATCTAACCCCACGGGGCCTAGGCCTCCTTGCGGATGGCGACTATCGGCGAAGCGTGGGAAACGGAATCTGGCCGTGAGGTACAACCAGCCCGCCCGTGAATTAAGCCTGAACTACGGGGACGGCCGGGCCGAAGCCCTACCCCAAAATGCCAACCGCGCCAACTCTTTCGTCCCTCCGGCGATCAAGTATCCGCGGCAGCTACAGTGAAACCGTAGGGTCTCAGAGTCACCGAGTTGTTTTAGGATGAAACCAAAGGTTTCCCCAACCAGACAACCAGCGGGCGGACTACTCCTCGGCGAACCGACTTTTGTCATCCCCTACTATCTTCGCCAAATTCTCTCGGCACGCCCGTTTCCCTGAGTGTGGCCACCAAGGATGGGGTAGTGCAGCTGCAGAGTTCTCTAGGTAAGCGCCGTAGGGTGCCTTACTTACACACCGTATATTCCGACGGTTAGCGGCCGGACACCGGAGCGTATGCCCATGCCTACGCCCAAGCATCCTGCCCTATATACGAAGTCTACTCCCGCCACGCTCGTTGCCCTGGAACTATGAGACCAGGGATTGGGTAGTGCAGGCGCAGAGTTTTAAGGGTCGACGCTATAGGGTGAACGCCGACCCTGGATCTAGAGGACAGATGGATCTAGAGGAGAGATGGATCACTTTTTGTCATTTTCAGCTTATTGCGGCGATTGAATTGGCTGTCTGAGAGACCACATAGCTAAGGGTGCTAAGGCTGTCAATCAAATTACGACGGCTGAGAGAAGAGAAACGGTGAGGGCAGAAAGGGCTGAGGGTAGGTTCTTGCCATTTGCGGTTACTTTGAAGGAAAAGAATTAAAGCGAGACTACGAAGATGGCTTACCTCCAAGAGCGGTAATTGATATGAATCAAAAATCAGGCTACATCAGTTCCAATTTGTTTTAGAAGTGGTTTGAAGAAGAGTTCTTACCGCAGAAACATCCTCATCTTAGCCTTCTAAGATGACGATGTTTCTGCGGTAGCCATGGCTCCTTGATTAAACCTCTCGAGTCAGCTGAAGCTAACGTCGTCTCTCTAATCTGCTTACCTCTTCATACGACTCACGCTCTTCAGCCTCGTCACAGATCATTTTTCGCTCCATTCAAAGCTCACTTTAGATGGCTTCAGCAGCGTATCGGGAGAATACTGACTCAAGATCAATTTGGAAAATTATTTAACACTGCTTAGAATAATCCGGCCACTGTTGGAAACGGAACTGTAAGTTTTTCTGCAACCAGAATTTATCCATTCGACAGGAACGCACTCCCTGATCATATTTTTCCTGTCAGATGCAATGGAGGTGGAAGACGCTGCGTATACCGATGAAGAAACTCCACTCGCAAGTCGAAAGATTGAATTTGATCTCGAATAGATGGCGATGTATAAAGACTTTAACCAAATACTTCTCTTCTTAAACAATAAACAATTTTTGGCATTAGTATTCAGATTATAAAATTTTCTTAAATTAGATTATCCTGCTTGTAAACTAAATTTGAAGCCGGTATTTTTCCTTACACAATATATTGCTTTTGTTTGCTACCTTTTTCGGCATATATTCTAAGCCCTTCTCTCTAAAGATTGCAGCCTTTAATAGGCGCTCATGGTATATTGTTGGAATTCACTCTGCGAATGAACGCAATAAAAATACACTAAGCACTAGAACGTGGTTTTGACCTTCCAGGTCTCGTCAGCGCAACTACGAATGCAAGATCTAATTTCATCGCCCTTCACATCACAACTTTAACTTTATAATGCCTCCAACAATTGACTAATTCGAACGCAATGCCCTCTTATATGTCGTAGTGGTAAGTTCACCCTTGAGAACAACCTCGTGTGATCAGAACTGGCATAATTATCAAAACATAACCCTTAAATTGACGTATCACTACCACTTCGAAACAACAAATTTGAGTGGATAAAAGTGGTATGTGACAAAATTATGACATCACACCTTTATCCACTCAAATATTTGACGTCCATGTGGGATATAGCACCATTATCTCCTCCTAATTTCTTTAAATATTTAGACATTTATCTTTAGGATTATTTAGGTATGTATTACATTAGTACCAGGGGAGGAAATCCACTTAGGTCTTCAATTATAAAAATTACAGCGAAGGCAAACAAAACAAAATCTCCAGAGACTAATCAAATCTTTACATTGTATATGTATGTAGTTATATACTTGTTCTTGTATTGCTATTGAAAAAAATCGCGGATCATTTTACTGGTTAATTAACTTCTTCGCACGCAAATTTCATTACCAATAACTATAATAATTTTCCGGCAACATTACGGATTTCACTCAAAAACAATTTCGAATTAAGGATACCCGTTTTGTGCGTTCCGATAGCGCAATTTGCTAAATAACGCGGTATATATTGGTCGGTAGATTACAAGTCGAATTTGCGTTAAATTTTAGGTCTTCATCATCAATTTCAGAACGTACTAAAAGGACGGTATCCGATTCGATCGTTCCGTAATGTTATCGTGATTACGGTACTTAAAAAAACTTTTAATTTCATTAAATATAGTCGACGAGTAATGAACGAAATATGAAACAGTCTATTACGGTCCTGATCATATGGTAGATGAGAGAGGTATTATTTTTGTGTCTGGGGAGAATAATTACATTTTAATCCTGAATGTCTACGAGGGATGGTGTATTAGAAAAGCGCGGATATACATACATAGATATGCATTAAAGTAGAAAATGAGGGAGCTCGTGCGGCGATTGAAAATCTAGTTTCATTCAGGATATCAGGTAAATCTGCATAGACATCTGAATAGAGTTCGTTATTTCCAATTACGTGTTCAGTTTGCTTTTCTCTCCGTAGTAGTTTCTGGGTTATATTCCAAATTAATTTAATCCAGTTGCATATTAGTTGGATTAGAGAAATTTGATTTGTAAATAAAAAGTAACTAACCAAATTTTTGGCGCCCAACGTTGGGCTTCGAAAAAACATCAGGTGTTTTTTCAGATCAGCAGACAAATGCTTATTATTACTAATAAACTAGTCTAGGGCTCCAAACCACTTGGTCGCCTCCATCATCAATTTGAATTTGGATAATACTGGATCTATACAATTTCGTTGAAACCAAAAACAAAAAACTGAGCAGGGCTTTCATTTATGATTCAACTTAATTATTTAGCTTCTTTAAAAAATATCTAACGGTGTAATTGGATCTTAATTTCGAAGTCAAGCAAACAAGTAATGAAGTAAAAAACTTGGTGATAGGATTTGATGCTACACAACGATCTTGACTCCTGACGAAATTTCTATTGAGATGAATGGACCTTCGTTTCAAAGCAAAGAAATGAAGATCTGTGACAGAACTGATGTTACATTATTTCTCTAAAATTGAGCAGAATTTTTTACATTTGATCGATCTTAACAAGCTGTTTCCATCTTTGGTCTTCAGGAAATTTCTATTGCCATGATTGAGAAGTAATTACGAAGTCATATTCGTTCACCTAGGTTATGACGTCTTGGAACAGTTTCGGCAAATCGCTGTTGTCTTCCTTCGACAATTAAGCATTGCTTCCAGCTGAAATTTAACATTTCTGGAACAAAAACTGCTACCACACCCTCCATGCTCAAAACATCCTAAAAATTGCTTGGCTTGAACAAAATTTCATGCCAACAGATCTAACGTTTTAGACGGCCAAAAAAAATAACAACTAGATTAGATTAGGAATGGGGTGGCCATTCTTATCCAACCTTATCCATCACAGTGGCACAACACATGGACTTGGGTTTCTTCTTCGTCTTGACAGAATCTGCAGAGAGCATAATCTGCCAGGCCTTTGTCCTGAGAATATTTTTCCATCATTTCTTGGACCTGTTGTATGTAGATGGACTTTTTAATTTTCGATTTGGTGATGCCGAAGGAAGGGCCAGTTCCTGTGAAAAGCTTTGACGAACCACGTCTGGCTGGGGGCCCAGGCCAAAGTTAATTTCCTTTGGGTGCCCACCTCATTTAGGGCTCAAGTATCAACTAACATTATACATATGTCCTAAACACATGAAGCATTAGTTTACCAACAAAACACCGAACAGGAACTTGACAGAGAGCCTCTATATTGAGTGTTTGGTGTTTTGTGTGTAAAATATTGCTTTTTGTGTTTAATTTCTATACATCTGCAATACATAGAAATACTTACTATGACTTTAAAATGTTCGATGGGGTGGTGAACTCTTATGCCTCCACTCCATGCTCTGCCGTTTTGATTCAGAATCATGATGGTGAACTCAGGTTTCATCCAAAGTAACAAATTTTGCTAGAAAGTGTTCGGGATCTCACTTAATGATGGCCAAAATCGCGCCTGAAGTGACATGTCGAATACGCTTTTGCTCTGGCATCAACATTTTTGATACCTTTCGTGCAGCCACCATTTAGTCCCACCAATTTTGATCAGGGGAACTCCATCACGATCTAAAACAAATTTTGGGAAAATATCTACTGCATTTTATTAAGCTCGTAAAGTGCAACAACAACAGCAGAGTCGTCCTAATTCTTGAGAATTGTGTCTGCAATGACAACGGTAACGTAATGCTCACAATTCAACCATCCGAGTCAGACTATAAGATGCCAAAATATAGCAAGCGATCTTCGACAATGAATGAATGGATTTTTAAAGGCCAATAATGCCCATTTGAAGCGCATATCTTTATGGACATTTATATATAGATAGACAGAGCACCTCCAAAGAGAGAAATGATACCCACTGTTAACAATATTACTGAATCACAACTAGGAATATCCAAAAACAACAACAATTTGAGAATACATGTTACACGAGAAGACGTCAGACTTTTACCTAAAGCTTGACTCGAAGAAAGTAGACCCATGGCAAAAGGGCCAGTCAAATCAAGAATACTCACAGATTAAAGAAGACTTTATTCAAAGAGAAATGAAATGTAGGAGAAATAGACTAAGTCAAAAGAAAAACGACTTAATATGCAACTTCTTCGCCCAGCGTTGCATCTGAAGAAATAAGATGAAGATGTCATCATGATATGATCGCTCTGAATGATTTTGTACCAGTTTCGTTTAAGTCCAAAAAAACAAAACTATCGAGCACTAGGTTAGATTCATGAGACGTAGAGGGTCATCATCTCATTTTATCCATCGTAGTCTCTGAGGCTTTTATCCAGTTAACTGATGTAATCAAGTTGCCACCACCCAGCTTTGTCGCAACCTAATTCTTGAGAATCATGTCTGCAATGACAATGGGAACATAATGCTCACAATTCGACCACAACAAGTCGCAGATTACAGCCTCTTGATGTCTCTGTGTATGGACGGTTTAAGAGATAATTTAATTAGCCTTGTGACGATTTTATCCAAGTCAGACTGCCTTGCAATCAGATGCCAAAATAGCTGCATTAGTATGGAAACGATCTAGGATGACAAACGATCTTCGACACCGAATGAATGGATTTTTAAATCTAATTCTTGATGTAAAATGCTATAAATTTTACAGCGATTGGTCTATTTTTCAGGATCACATCATAGACCTGATCAATGTTGTCTCTCCAAGCAACAATTTTCAGCCGATCCAGCACCAACATCTTGTTCACATATCCTTCGTATTATTATTGCATTACCAAATGAGTATTGGACATTGGGCTCCATGCTCTATCCAATGTGTATAGATGTTGCTTTGCAAATAATAAGCTGTCCATTGGAGTTCTTGTTGTTAATTATGAGCTTTAATCTAGCGTGGTTGAAGTTAACTGATTTCAACAAAGATGTTGTCAAAATTTGTCATCGTAGGATATTGGTGTTCCTGGCTGAACTAATTTAGGCCTCTTTGCGTAATTTATGGTTTTTGGCAATCTAAGGCTAGCACAATCAATAGTTAGTTAGCAGTTATTTCTGCCTTGTTTGAATCATCATCATCTTTAAAAATCCTTACCGATATGGTTTATGGCAAAATTGTGTTTGTTTTTTGCCAATCGTTGGGCTTAAACCTCAGCAAATAATTTGGCACAATTATCGTGTTTTATTGATTTAGATGTTATTTTTCCCGGCAAATCTAATAATGATGACTAAGCTTGTACAGGGTGGGCAAAAAGCGAGGTAAGCGGCTGTATCTCAGAAACTAATAATCGTAGAGAGTAACGGTAAAAAATTTTATAAATAAAGTGGGCAAGGGAAAATGTTGGAAATTATTTTCAAGTTTCCAAGATGGCCGCCAATGGGCGTTTCCACCATTTTGAATTACATAAAGTTACGTTTCACGCGATTTTCTCCAATCAATATAACAAAAAAGTACTTGCGTTTTAATGTTAACTTAAAGTCAAACATTTTTTGTAAAAACAATTTTTCTCTATCTTTGGAAATAAAGTGGTGGGGGGTATTTGAATGTTGTTTTAAATAAATGCCTGTAACTTCGAAACGGCTTAATGGATTTGGATAAATTTAGTATCATTGAAAAGCGCATTTCGTGGGCTTTTAGGTTTCTTGTAATCGTGACAGTTGTGACCTACACGGCCGCCGATAGAGGGCGTTATTCGATATTATAACCAAAATATTGGATTTTATCAAAAAATTTAAATGCGATGATATGATTTTTTTTAGACTAGAAAATAGACAAATGACCAACCAATAAGCCTGCGCAAACTGCATCTTAATATCTTTTTCCTAACTCAAATTATTAAAGAAAATACTAAACCAGGAAAATTCATATATCCCCATTTAAAAATGCATCGCTTGCTTTCGATAAGAAGGCATGTAGTAGGCCATGGAAATAAAAGACAAACTCCTCTCTAAAATATTCACAAGAAATGTCAGTTTATTTAGAGCTGTGATTTTAAGTCACACGTTTTCGTATTTGTAAGCGATTTTTGTTTTAAATAAAGTTGTGGTCCTGAAAAGGACCGATTTTGAAAAAAGATTAATGCCTTTTGTGTTCAAATTGCCTGCCGTTATATTCCACACATTTTTCCAGTCTTTCTTAAGTCGACAGAACCGCGGTCTCGATTTTTGCCGCTGATAGTTGACGAATTGAGTTTCGAATTCTGTTGTCCATATCCATTCCTGTTGTTGGTGGAGTTTGAAAAACAATGTCATTTAAGCGTCCCCACAAGTAAAAATCAAGACATGTCAAGTTGAGAGATCTTGCCGGCCAACGAAATAGGCTTCCCCTTCCTATCCAGCGTTCTCGAAAGGTCCTGTTAATATGGTTTCGGACATTAATTGAATAATGTGCCGGACAACCATCTAATTGCAGAAACATAGTTCTCCTAGTTGCAAGTGGCACATCCTCCAACAAAATTGGCAAGTCGTTGATCAAAAACTCTAAGAAGCGGTTACCAGTTAAAGCTTGATCAAAAAAATAACGTCCAATAATTCAGTCCCCAATGATACCGCACCACACATTTAGACTCCAGCGTCCTTGGTGCTGCACATCTCTTAACCAATGCGGATTTTCAGCGGACCAATAATGCATGTTATGACGGTTTACTCTACCATCACTACTAAAGGTAGCCTCGTCGATCCAGAGAATTTCCGTTAAGAAATTTCTGTTTTCCTCAAGCCATCCATTGACAATAATTTAGTCTATTATCGAAATCTTGTTCATTTAGCGCCTGGTGCATGGTGTCGGGTACTGTCTTGCAGCTATAGCTGCATTTTGAAAACACTCGCAATAAATCGCAATCATGTCAACGGCTTCATTACTTGTGAGAGGCATTTTGATAAAAAAGTACTCAAATTATACGCAATCAACAATATTGGGCTGCGTGTGACAATAGTTTAACGTTAATTGGCAATATTTTTGTTAGGCGATTGTCGTGTCCATGGCCTACTACTTGCCCCCTTATCGAAAGCAAGCGATGCATTTTTAAATGGGGATATATGAATTTTCCTGGTTTAGTATTTCTTTTTAATAATTTGAGTTAGGAAAAAGATATTAAGATGCGGCTTGCGCAGGCTTATTGGTTGGTCATTTGTCTATTTTCTAGTCTAAAAAAAATCATATCATCGCATTTAAATTTTTTGAGAAAATCCAATATTTTGGTTATAATATCGAATAGCGCCCTCTATCGGCGGCCGTGTAGGTCACAACGGTCACGATTACAAGAAACCTAAAAGCCCAAAAAATGCTCTTTTCAATGATACCAAATTTATCAAAATCCATTAGGCCGTTTCAAAGTTACAGGCATTTATTTAAAACAACATTCAAATACCCCCCACCACTTTATTTCCAAAGATAGAAAAAAATTGTTTTTACAAAAAATGTTTGACTTTAAGTTAGCATTAAAACGCAAATACTTTATTGTTATATTGATTGGAGAAAATCGCGTGAAACGTAACTTTATGTAATTCAAAATGGTGGAAACGCTCACTGGCGGCCATCTTGGAAACTTGAAAATAATTTCCAGCATTTTCCCTTGCCCACTTTACTTGTAAAATCTTTTACCGTAACTCTCTATGATCATTAGTTTCTGAGATACAGCCGCTTACTTCGCTTATTTGCCCACCCTGTACATACGTTCCGAACGCAACTAGAGTTTCAGTTCAATTAATAAACGTATTAAAGTAAGTCAGTTTCTATAGATTTTGCCAGGAGATTTCCACATCGACTACCATTGGAAAATAGTCTATATACACGAAGGTTCCGCAAATAAGCTTAAAAAAAAATATCGTTCGAGAAGCCCGTAGCGGCAGCTACACAAAACCCTCAATGGAATAGCTTCCGCGTAATAAATTGGCAATCTAATATTAGATATACCGTATATTTTATTTGATTCAATCAAAAAATTATGTACGTACGAAAGAGCATCGTAATTCCGAATTCTTTGCGTACAATTTTCCCTTTTTCCCTGAAAATTTTCTATTTGTATGTGGAACGAAGTCAAAAACCACATCAGTATGGAAAACGTATTCGGAGCAAATATGAAAAGCTCAGATATAAAATTACTCGGTCTCCGAGGAGAGGCTGAACTAAGAAAATTCCGACTTAGGCCTACAGGGGATAAATTGTCAAATCCTATATACATGCAAATGCAATTGTAAACTTGGAAAGCACAAAATGGATATGCTACACACAGATCTGGACGTGGAAGACGACTATGTAGATGTAGAACATTCCCGTGTCGTGTGAACCCGTTTTGTTCGCATAGATCAAGTGCAACACTAAACAACAATGGACTTCGTTTAGCGTGTAATAACTAGAGAATTGGATGTTTGAGTTAAATGGGTGAATTCTACTATCGAAATACATAGTAGGCTTTCAAAACATCATTAGAAATCTACCATTTAACCAAACAATCTCACTCTTTAGTAATAACAAACGAGAAAGGCGAAGATGTCTACTCTTGTTAGATGTACATATATGTGTCGCTAGTTTCGAATTTATCTTAATACGTTTCTAGGCACACGCGAACGTACTATTACACAGTTACATATTTAAGTTGTTAGGCTAAAAGGGAAAGCGGATATCTTTTAATGAGATGAAACTTCGGTGGTTGCACGAAATGTTGCTCCTCGTTTCGGGTGTCGCAATTAATGGTGGAATTAACATGGAAAACTGTGCGGATATTTAGAAGGTTTTCCACGCTTCGAAATTGCATCGTAAATATATATTATGTGTTTATGCGGGGATAATAAAATGTGAACTGTGGAAATTATGATTGTAATTCTTTCAGTATTATATCTTCAATAATTACAGAGTTAGTCAGTAGAATCATCGTAGGCTTGTACTGCAAATTTTACTTATTACTTTTTGGGCTTTATCCCAAGAGAGACCCAAACACATGTCACACGTTGCTAAGGAACAGCCACCCCCCTCTCCAACCTATACTAATTCAAGATGCCTTTCATTAAACGGAAAGAAACCCATAGTTTTCCAACTTGGTCCATTTAATTGACAAAGCTGTACAAGTAGTTGTGACACCTGAGAACGACTGTTCAAAAATATGATTTGGACAAGATGACGCTAAGAGGGTATGTGGTAAAGTTTAAAAATAAAAAGGATGAGATTGACATTTTCTCTCTTAACCTTAAATGTTCTCAAACATTTGATGCCGAGAGGAAAAAAGTTTGGCAAAATATCTACTGGACGTTGCACGAATGAATTATGACTTAACCATAACAGAAACCCCAAACTTGCATGCATTTATGCAACTGAAAATGGAAAAAAGATCAATAAGAGTTGGAAAACGAAACAAACGTCCGAGCTTTATGAGCTACTTTGAGAGATGTTAAGGAGATTCAGATGTAATTTATAATTATGAGGAGACCGGTGTGCAGACAGTTCACAAGTCTGATCAAATGATTACAAGTCAAATAATTCGAATTGATCTTTCTTCGATTACACAAATAAGAATTGAATTGGGAGAATACATTGGAGTCACTAGAGGAGCTAAATCTGGAGAATAGAGCTGCTATTGGAAAATTTCGAAGCCTCCATGATCAATTATGGCCTGTGGGCAGAAGGGTTGTCCTGATGAAACAGCACACCACGTTCGAATTTTCCTCTCCTTTTTTTCTTTGATGGAATCACGTAATTTTGAAATTAAACCACCACAATATTGCCCAATTATAGATAGTAGTCTGTAAGAATAATTCCTTCTTTCCGCAGATAATCTTGCACGAATCGTTCGAGGGGTGGTCAATCCTTGAGCCTCCACTCCATGCTCTGC
Source organism: Holotrichia oblita (assembly GCA_023690525.1). NCBI lineage: Eukaryota > Metazoa > Arthropoda > Insecta > Coleoptera > Scarabaeidae > Holotrichia > Holotrichia oblita. The sequence goes on from CM043018.1 coordinate 142,003,449, forward strand.
AGTTTTGATTCAGGATCGTGATGGTGAACCCAGGTATCATCCAAAGTAACAAATCTTGCTAGAAAATAATCAGGATGTCGCTTAGTGATGGCCAAAATCGTCTCTGAAGTGATCTGTCGAATGTGCTTTTGCTCTGGTGTCAACATTTTCGGTGTCGTGCAGCCACCTTTTTGTAACCTAATTCTTTATACAAAATGGTTTCTACATTACCTATTGAAAAGCCACAAGCTTGAGCTATAAATTTTACTTGATCCATCTTTTTTCAGGATCACATCATGGACCAGATTATGTTTTCTTTCCAAACAACAATTGGTAATGCCATTGGACATTAGGCTTATCCAATGTACATAGATGTTGCCCTACAGATAATAAGCTGAGCATTCGATTTCTTGTTGTTAATTATGAGCTTTAATCTAGCATGATTGCAGTTTCTTCCAAATCTTGACACTATTTTTCACTGAGTTCGACAAAAATGTTGTCAAAATCTGTCATCATAGGATGTTGGTGTTCTTAGCCCAAACTGATTTAGGTGTCTTGTTTGTGCAAATTTGGGATGTTTGGCAATCTAAGGCTAGCACAATCAATAGCAATTATTTCTGCCGTGTTTGAATCATGATCGTCTTAAAGAATCTTTACCGATATGGTTTCTGGCAAAATTTATTCGCATTCATAAATAGGGTTTGTTCTTTGTCAGTTTTTGGAGACGTTGAAATTTCAGCAAATAATTTGGGCACGCTATTGAAGAGTATATGCGTTTACATTTATGAATTATGAACTAGGGCACAATTATCGTCTTTTTCTAGATACTATTTTCTGCAGTAAATCCACGCACGAAACGTTCGAGGGGTGGTGAACCCTTGTGCCTCCACTCCTTGCTCTGCCGTTTTCATTCAGGATCATGATGATGAACTCAGGTTTCATCCACAGTACCTAACAAATCTTGCTAGAAAGTGTTCAGGATCTCGCTTAATGATGGCCAAAATCGTCTCTGGACAGTACCTTTCGTACAGCCACTTTTGCCACTGCTACATACTGCAGCAAATTCGGTCCCACCAATTGTGATTTTTCTTTGATTACGCAAATAAGAGTGCATGACCAGGGAGCTCCATCACGATCTAAAACAAATTTTAAGGAAATATCTGCTGCATTTTATTAAGCTCGTAAAGTCCAACTACAACAACAGAGTCAACCTAATTCTTAAGAATCATGTCTCCAATGACAACGGTGACGTAATGCTGACAATTCGACCACAACAAGTCGCAGATTACACCCTCTTGATGTCTCTGTATATAGACGGTTTAAGAGATAATTCAGTCAGACTATCAAATGCCAAAATATAGCTGGATTAGTAGCGAATGCTGACAAACGATCTTCGACGCCGAATGAATGGATTTTTCAGGACCAATATTGCCCATTTGAAGCGCATATCTTTATGGACATTGATCGATAGATAGACAGAGCACCTCCAAACAGAGAACTGATGGCCTCTGCTGACAATATTACTGAATCACACGAAAAGACGTCAGACTTTTACCTAAAGCTTGACCTTGAAAAAAGCAGACCTATGGCAAAAAGAATACTCATAAAACACACCAAACATAACAGAAATTAAAGAAGACTTTATACAAGGTATAAATAATAGACCAAGTCAAAAGAGAAACGACTTAATGTGACTCTTCGCCCAGCATTGCAGGTGATATTATATAACTACTTCATCTGAAGAAATATCTGATGTCATCATGATATGATTACTCAGAGAAAAATAAAAGAAAACTATCAAGCACTATGCACTAGGTTAGATTCATGAGACGTAGAGGATCATCATCTCATTTTAATCATCTTGACGTAGTCCCCGACACTTTGATCCAGTTAACTGATGTAAACAAATTGCCACTACCCAGTTTCGTGAGTAGAGCTACTCGAGAAGAAAGAAGTAAAGAATTTCTTTACTGCTTCTTTCTATATATGTTTCCATCCGTATCAATCCTCCCAAACATTGTAATATCTCTCCTGTACCAAGTGCACCTTGCCCACTAGAGGGTAGTGAGATTGGAATTGGATGAAATTAGATCTAGCATTCGTAGTTGCGCTGATGAGACCTAAATGGTCGAAACCACGTTATCCGCTTTTAATGCTTGATCTGTTTCCATTGCATTCACTCGCAGGGTGATTTCCAACAATATACCATGAGCGCCTATTATAGGCATTTTTTTTGTTTTTATATTATTTAATTCTCATCATAACATTAAATAAATGATAATTTTGTATTTGAAGAGGTTGCTGATATATGTACACCTTTCAACTTCTGCTTTTATCCATCTTCGCTTTAGAGAACCTAAGACGTACTACCATCCCTTAAAATTTGTCGGTATGTTTTTGGGACACCCTGTATACTTAAATTTAAGAACTTAAATTGTAGGTGAAGATTTAACAATTTTTTTCGTTCTTGACGATCACAAGTTCATTGAAACCTAGATATTTCCCAGTAATCCTCCGGGATTATTACGAATCCGACGCGTACTATAAACTTTCACGAGTTATCCTCCATAATCCACTCCGTCTATAATACATTTAACAGTAATAATAACTACTGCTACTATTTAATTATCAAGATAAATAAACAGGAGAATTCCGACGAAAAAGAGAACATTCTAAAATAAACAAGCAGCGAAATACGGCTAGTAAAATCTTAAGTTATACACAAAGTTTATTACAAGCCTAAAATTAGTGCCATTAATCTCGGCAACGTACGGGTTTCTTTTTTTAATTGCTCACCCCGGGAGTATCCGCTGCGTCTCATACGAATTTATTTACTTCCAAAATTGATTAAGACTCCGCTCTCTCCACCATCGCACACGCGGTTACAACCTCATCGCATCATTTCCCCAAAATGATTTGTAATATAATTTATGAACGGCTGTCACTCTATCGTAGGGTTGATTTACCAACAACAATGGTAATTTAAAAGACCATACGTCTCACCGATGACTCCGTATCAGTGTTCGGACACAGGTAGAGAGACGCATTCCATTGATTGTGATTTATACGATTCGTTATTGAATTCACCCCGGCGCAAATACAAAACGCGCCTTATTTAGAATGAAAGAATGGCCTCTCTTGTCTTCTTGCGATGATGTAACAGTTTTTATTGTAATTTTCTTATCTGATATCGACGGCGATGTTAAATACGTTCTTGATTATTCCGATCTATTGAATTGTAATGGAAATTCGGAATTAAAAGTTGAAATTGAATTATCGAATTATTGTGTTGATTAAAATTTGCAAACAATTGATGGAAAGCTAATCATTACAATTGTCTTTTGTTAAGCTATGAATAAGAAGACTTAATGAATTATCATCCTCTGTTTACAAATTTTTAAATTTAAAAACAAATAGATCCAACATAATATAAGTGTCACAGCATCTATGAACTATAATTTTGACAATTATACTGTCAAAAACAGCAATTTTAGTTAAATTAGTTATAAATGGGTTGAATAATTATTTGTCAACGAAAATGAAGAGCCTACGATAAGCAAATTTTGGATGCAGGCACCTCCTACTCGGCTGGGGCAGTCCCTCTTACCATTGCAACTACCACCGAGTTATTAGAAAGCAAATGTAGTGCGGTGTAGTTTTTGTGTCTGTCTAACTGTGTTGAAATGGATTTGTGACAGCATCATATCGCCTTTTATAATGGTAGGTCGATTAGATTTCAATTCTCCGAGAAAAATGTCACAGAGAATTGAAAATCGGCTCCTGTCGTTCAGCCACAACGATAGTCAGACAGTTAAAGACAGTTTTGTCATTAACACTGTCCACATTCTTTTTTCGATTTAAGAATTTATACATTCTTTTGAGACTCTTCCGACAGAGATTTTTGGGAAATAATAATGAAGACTGTAACATACACATTTATATAATGAGGGTCTCTTTTGCTTAAACGAAATCTAGTGTTGACATTTGCACTGCAACATTGATAACTTTCATCTCCACTGGCAGAATACCTTGGCATAAGCAAAAACGAATGGAAAAAGCACAACAATCTCTAAAATCAGTAGGTGGGGAGGATGGGGCACAATCAGACAAGGGGCACAATCATACAAATGTTGCTAAAGGAAATCTATTTGCGTTGACCATATATGCCACCTATCGATGTGGTGCCTAACTAGTGTAGTGTTATTAGACAAAAGTTGTTAGAGGTTAATGAACGTATTTTGTTGTTACAGAATTTAAGCGATTTGAGTCATTTAAGGCATTTTATAACACTGAAGTGAATGGATGGATGCTGAGTCATCCCGGGAAAGTATTTTCAATTTATGATGTTGCATGCTGTGTTAGAGTGGCTTTCGAAAGAACTATGACGCCTGCAAATATTAAAGCGGAGTTTCGGAAAACTGGTATATTCGAGTTCAATCGGAATGTATTCACAGATGTCGATTTTCTTTTATCCTCGGTGACTGACAAAGCTATAGATTAGGTCTCTATTCCAGAAGGTAACGCAACAATATCGAATATATTAAATGTTGATAGCTTGCCAGTTGATCAAGCACCTTCCTCTGCAAATGATGTCGAAGCTTACTAATTACCTGAAGAGTTCTGTGGATATCCCAAAGCTACAGAAAATTCCAAAAGGGCTAACCAAAAAGAAAAACTATGAAAAGTTGCATCCCCACGAGTACCCCGGCAAAAACCGCTTTGGAAGTAGATGCAAGAAGACTTCAAGCAAATGTTAAACATGGAGGTATAAAGAAGGTTAAGAAGAATTTGTGAAGACGAAGGACAGGCCATAAACGAAGACGAAGATACAACAGATGAAAATGACAACATAGCTACAGTTGAGGAGGACGAGGTCTTTATGCTTTGTCCAAAATGGTCCCAAATTCGGCCCAAATCGAAAGAAGCCCTGTTGAAGATTTATTATATATGGAAGATCATTACAGGAAAGAATCAAGAGAAAGAATATCAAGTTAAATTTTACAGGAAGAGCAACAAAGCAGTTGTTGCTGAAAGTGACATCAAGATGATTCTTACTCCTTGTTACTCTTCGTTAGCCACTAAAAGATAGTGCTGTGCCGTCCGCTTTGAAGTAAATTTTGAATCCTGGGACATCCGATAAATATTTTTGATGGATGACTTGTATATTTCCCGAAATATTTTGTGCATTTCTTGAATAAATTTTAAAAATTAAAAACGAAAGTGTATGTCTGATTGTGTCCTGAAAGTTGTCAGATAGTATTCCATATAGGGGAGACATTCAGACAAATTTGTGTCACAAAAAACTGGGAAAGTCTATGAAAATCTCAATTACCTCAAAAAAGTTAGTGTAATAGAAATAATGCTAATGATGCATACGAGAGTTTGTATATTCCAAAACTATTTAATAATGTTATGCTAAAGGTCGTAATGAGAAAATAATATTTTTGTCTGATTGTGTCCCACCCTCCCTACAAGGTCTTCCATTTTTCTAAACACTGGACCAAAAGGTCCTTTAGCCTTCTTAACTCTAATGAGTGACCAAATCATGGCTGCTATCAAGCGTCCACATTCAGAATTCATCTCGTACAGATGCTAGATGGTACTCTATCTGAGTCCAGCTCCCTAAGATGTTGAACCGAAATACTAGCCCTTTCCGGAGTGTTTCTGGCCAGCGCCATCCCACTGGTCGTTTTAGTCAATAATTTTTTTTTATCGAAGCTGTACTATAAACGGTTCGTGAGATATGGCCGACCACCATTCTTAGTTGGCCACCTGATACACGCCAAGAAATACTACTACAAGTGTTAAAGATTTTGAGCATTGTTTATAAAGGAGAGTGCTGCCACCATAATACCCCGTTTTGGACGACGTACGAGTTAACTGGCCAAAATTGTTTTTTTATTTTCTGAAATTTCTTTTAATATATTCGCTCCGCATCCATTTCCTCGAGCCCTCAACTCCATTTGAGCTGCAAAAATTATTTCATTAGGGTTGTCAGACAAACGTAATTCTTCTGTTTTGCGTCTTTTGCTACGATCGCTAAGGTCATCAAAGGATTTTTTTGGTCGCCCTGGTTTGGACGATATTTTTGGCAATTCAAACACTCCCTTCAACCAGTCTTCATTTTTTTTTTTTCATAAAATAATCTCACTTTTTTGTTGCAGACCAACGAAGCTTTATTTCCGATCTGATACGCGAAAATCTGTGCTTGATATCCTTCACTTGGTCTTCGGTATATGAGTTCGGTTGTTGAGTAGGTAATAAAATAGTTTTCAACAAAATCAAGGTTTTCGTTTATGTTAAGGTCAGTTTGTGGCAATATCAATTCTACTATTTCATTTCTTGTTTTTGGGATAAACTCAGATAAGCCTCAAACAACACAATTAGGTTCCTCACATCTTGTACCAACCCTAGATATCATCTATGGACTCCAGGGCAGCTTCTTTCCCCTCCACGATGATCTGCTAGGTAGGGAAGGCAACGCCCATTCGCAAAACTGATCAACAGATCTCTGCAATCTCCTGCAGACCAGAGTATCGTTTCTCATTGTTGTATACATGGCGATGTCGTCCTCGTAGATAACCAACTTTTTGTTCAAAGAGGCGAGTACCTATATCACTCATGTATAATATAAAAAGCCCTGGGCCAAGGAGCGACCCCTGAGGGGAACTAGACGAACTATGATATTTTACTACCCAAAATTTATTACACTTGCTTAGCTTTCACGTATTTTCCGAAGGTAATTGACTACTAATTGAACAGATATGAGTTCTTAACTCTTAACCCATTTGTAATCAACACTTGCAGGTGAATGCCATACCAATAGCCACTTCCTTTAGCTTCGTGGTTAACAATCATGATAGGATCCACTCATTGCTTATTTGTATGCTTCAGAGAAGAAGCTATAAGCCAGCCAAATTTTCATATAGACCCTCTCCAGAATCATACCCAGATCTTCGGTATTTTGGAACTGAATTCTTGTAATAATTAAAAATGTTAATATGTGCGAGAGGGTGCAAGACCTTTATTTTTAGATTGTTGTCAAACTTACGTAATCACCAGATGGACTAATTTGATCGAACATCGGAGAAAAACAATACAAAAACAGCAATCATTTCCTGAATTAATAAATTCCCCGTGTACTGTTTTAAATAACCGCTTAAGCTTAATTACATTAATCACGGTTAGATATAATAACCGGCATAGCATTACACGTTGTTGTAAATATACATAGACGAAATTAATGAACTCTAATGTATTATTAACAACAAGTCGGAATACGTATGTAACATGGATCCTTTAAGAATTTAATTATTTTTTAAACGCACCAGAGCTCATACTATAAATCTGCTTGCTTTACTTCTTTTCATGTTGTGCCGCATTTATTAAAAAAGTTTTGCATGCGCAACACACTCTCGCCTTAATTAAATTACTAAACTTGGAACTCTTGGTTCTGTATGTGCAAGAAGTTTTTGTCCGTCGTAAAATAAACTTTAGATAGCGTATTACTATGGTAAACAAACGCCAGTTTCAACGAGGCCTATTGTTATTAATACGCAACCTTATCTCTGCCGAAATTATTTATGCATAACAAATCAACTATTTTCAAATTTGTCATCCATTAATTACATTTCATAATTTACTCCAGACAGGAGTGACATAAAAATATCCACCGTTGTTCAAACGGATGGAATTAATTTGCATGACAGATTCCACATTTACCAACAAGTCTCCAGGCGGCGGACTGCGAGCTAGCTGAATAAATAAATAAATATTCGACGTCTGGCGTGAGGAAAATTCGCGTAGTAGCCGTCTCATTTGCGGCGTATCTAATGCAAATTTGCGGCGTTTGAAGATGCATTTAATGCAGGAGAAAATTCGTTTTAACGGTGCCCATAACGCGTGCAGCGTTGAAAATCTTCCCGTTTCAGATTCTCCTCAGTAGCAGCGAAAGTTTTGCTAGATATCTCTCACGGAAACTTCTGGAAACCTCTTTGTTACCTTTGTTAATATATTATAATAGCAATCTGGCAGTTTCAGGAAAACTTTGAGTTCTTTTTGATAAAATTGTACAGCAAAAACAAAACCAATAAAACAAAAAATGCCTGTAATAAGTGTCTCTGATATGATTGCGAGAATCACCCTACTGGCAGAAGCAATGAAAGAGAAGTATTAGAGACAGACCATGGTTTCTGCCTACCAGGTATTATCGACTTGTTTTTTCTTCTACTTGACAGAGTATTCCATTCTCTATTCAATGATTACAAAAACAACTATTACGTTGGACTAAAAAATTTGCGTGAAAAACAGACCAATTTATTTGATAATTAGTTAGTCAGACCGTGTATGAAATCATGGAGTAGGTGTTAGAAATGAATCTCTCTCAAAGCGTTCTTGTGTTCTAGCGAATTGACCACTTTCTTCTTATTCTTGCATATCCGTCATTGTTTCACCTACATTATCGAGTATCCTTCGTTGCATTAAATTTGTCACCTACCAAAGCAGTGGCGGCTGGCCCATAGGGTCATTTGGTCAATGATCTCCCAAAAATTTTGACAATATATAAAGAAAGATAAGATAAGATATTTATTGTGTGTGACAGCTTTCGACCGTGTACACTCGTCATTCGTACAAAGAAAAGTAAATTACAAAATACATATACAGGTAAAAGCGTAATACATAATAACACAGCACAACATATTATATGGTATTCATTACAACTCAAACTGAGCAGTCAACAAACTCTTGGATGTCATAAAATACCCTCCCCTTCAAAAATTTCTTTACCGTACGTTCAAAATCCCCGTGTGCTAATGTTTTCCACTCATTTGGTATTTTATTGTAAAATTTAATGGAATTAAATCTGAAGGACCTCAGATTCTTGGTCAAACGAAAAAATGGTCTCCAGCGGGTGTCATACCTGCTCTGTACACTGAGCTCTTGTCTATTCGAGTAAGCATACATAATGCACTCATAAATGTATTGACTCACGCACGTCAATATGCACGTATCCTTAAAAAGTGGTCTACACGTCTCTCGAGAGGAAACATTATTCAAAATCCTAACTGCGCGCTTTTGCAAAATTAAGACCCTATTCATATGCGCAGATCCCCCCCATAATAAAATACCGTAACACATGACACTATGGAAAAGACCATAATATGCTAATAACAAAACTTCTTTCGTGACTGTCTCCGCTAAATGTTTTAGTAAATATATACAACTGGAGAGTCTCTTTGTTAGGTTACTAATATGGGCCTCCCATGTTAATCTACCATCCAACATTATACCTAAATATTTGATTGGCATGTTTGAGCTAAGGTCTATGTTGGGATTTAAAGTAAAGAGTAGAGATTTTGTTTTTTCTGAATTTAAAGTGAGCTTTGTACTTGAAAAATAGGCCTCAGCCTCCGATAGTGCCACACGTGACAGCTCTTTCAAAACGTCCGAACATTTGTCAGATGATAAAATACATGTGTCGTCCGCATAAGTTATGTGTTTAGAAAACACACAATCGCCCATGTCGTTAATGTATAAAGTGAATAGTATTGGCCCCAAAATGGAACCCTGAGGTACTCCATAGTCAACAGGTCGCATAGACGATCTTTCATCCCCACAGTCAACCATCTGTGATCTTCCCGATATATAGCTTTTCGCAAAAGAAAAGCTCTCCCCGAATACCAATTTTCTCAAGCTTAAGTAGCAGCAGGTCATGTGAAACGCTGTCAAAAGCTTTGCTAAGATCTAGAAACTGTGCCACTACTATATTTCCCTTTTCTAGTTCATTTGAGATATGTATTATAAGGTCTAATAAAGCCGTTTTAGTGGACCTATTTTATCTATACCCATGCTGGCATGCCTGTAAAACGTTTTCCCCCTCTAAATAATTCATCAGTCTGGTTTTGAAGGCTAATTCAATGATTTTTGAAAGTACTGGCACTAATGATATTGGTCTATAGTTTTCTGGAGCACTCCTAATTCCACTCTTAAATATTGGCACAACCCTAGACTTTTTAGGCATGCGGGAAAGACACCCTCGCTAAAACAACAATTAACTAAATGTGTTATGTATGGTGAAAGTTCTGTTTTGGCTAGTTTTAATGAATTACTGTTTAAATTAAAAAAAATCTCTCGACTTAGTACTACTTAGAGTATTTATGTAGTTTATGATCTCTGCCTCGCTTACTGGTACTAGATACATGGACGCTGTCTTCGTCCTGCCCTCATGTCTAGCGGCTGTTTCTCCTAGATTCAAAATCAGTTTCTGCCCCACATTAACAAAAAAATCGTTTAGTTCGTTCGCACTAACCTCAGTGACCGCAGCTGAGGCCTGGTTTGATTTAATGATAGACCACGCGGTTTTTTGAACATTATTGGAATTCAATATCAAGTTACTGTTATAGTTCATAATATCATTTTTTAAGGTCTGTCTATATTTTCTTTTTGTATTTTTTATAAATTTCAACAAAATTAGAATTCGTTTTACTTAAGCTATGCAACGTCATTAAATTATCTTTCATGTCCTTTGCGCTTTTACTATATGGTTGTTTAGTATTTGCCTTAAATTTTATTTTCTTTTCGGGAAAAGACAACCGCCAGCTTGTAATTATTTTATTTAATAGGGTTTCAGCCATAGAGTCAACTTCTGTCATGTTAAGGAAGTTAGACCAGTCCGTATTGGAAAAGGACAATTTGTAGATTTCAATATTAAAATTGTTTATAATATTTATTGTTTTAGAAACTCCTGCTACAGGTGCGTTTCTGATTGATTGCATTTGAACAACAAACCTCCATGATCTGACAGGCATGGGTCAAATACTTGTGCCTCACAATGTGAATTCTCAATATTAGTAAACAAATTGTCGATTCTGGTCTTTGAAATGGGCGTCACTCTCGTGTACTCCGTAATCATTTCGTGCATACCGAAACTGTTAAAAATATTTAGAATTTCCAAAGAAGCCAAAGAAACCACCGCAAAATTGACATTAAAATCACCCGCAAAAACTATTTTTTTAGATATTGATATTGTATCTAAAAATTCCGTCAAGAGGCAACAAAAATCCTCAAAACCGCCCGCCGGGGACCTGTAGCCACAACACACCACAGTACCCAACGCGGTCAACTCAACTGCACACACCTCAAAGTCTAAATCCTTACAGTATTTTAAAACATGGTCATTGGATACCGCCTTTATATTATTCTTTACAAAGATTGCAAATATTAATTATTACGTGTTTTATTAAAATTGGTAATTTACTCGCAAAAGTCGCAAATATAATTAACTTAAAAACTTAAAATTTATCGGCCGTCCCTCGTATTCCGACCTCCTGAACGTTGGGCTGGCGGTGCGAATTGTCCTCATTGTATTAAAGCTACTCGGAAATATCCGAAGAACTCGCAGCGCCCGAACCGACGCGAACGTACGAAGCATATAATCCGATTTGGGTCATAAGCCCACCCATACCATTGGTCCATTGGCACTGACCGCCAAGATTTAAAATGGAACTAGTGCAGCCTTCTATATTTTAGGGAGGCAGAATAGTTGATATTTATCACGGTAGATGGAAACCTTGAAGAATAAAATTGAAATTGGAATAGTTTGCTATTTAGGTTATGTTATTATTATTTTCGTACTATTTTGATTATTTTGAATTACGAACAATTCAATAGTTATAGTTTAATATAAGTGTATAGGGTGTGAAAGCGAATAAGTATTATTAAACGTTGGGTATTTTGTCTTTTCATATCAGGATCGACCAGTTCCAAACCGTCAAACAATTTTAAATATTGTTCATCGCTTCGAAAAGTCCGGTTGACTACTGATTGTTTTAAATGCAATAATGGAGATCCGCAAGAGCAGCCTTTTTCAAAGGATAGAATAAACAGGGAGCTGCAAATATGTTCATTTGTAAAAGCGAATGAACCATGTTCAAGCCGCCAAATATCCGAATGTGTTAACATTTCTAAAACTACACTTAGGAATATTTTAAAGAGAGATAAATATAAGTGTTTTAAAGCTAAACATCTAGCCTTTTGTGAGATTATAAGAGAAAAATGTGACCGAGAAGAAAACTTTATCAAAAATACCTTGTTCACCGATGAATCATCTTTTTCACTTCGTGGACGCCGGGAAAATAAACATATTACTGTAGTTGCAAAAACACAATATCCTCAGAAGCTAAACGTTTGGGTTGAAATTCTGGGCGGTCATATTATAGGAGAAGTCCATAGGCTTTCGCCAGAAAAAAAATCAGAGTCATAGGGTACCACCCTCCCCTCCCCCTCCCCCGCCATTTTTTCTATTAGTTCTTTGAGTTTTTTTTCTAGAAATCTAACAGGAAAAGTGCCTTGTTGAGAGTAGAATTTGCACCAAATTCGAAATTTAAAAAGATATCTCAAAACACACCGGATATACCAATAGTTTCCTACAGGAAGTCCCATTACGTTGTCCCAACGAAAATATGCATTATGGATTAACCTACGTTTTTATAACACTCTGTATATATAGCTAACTAACCCATCCGCACCCATCCCAAACCGCCAAGGATAGAAATTTGAAATTTGGAAAAGATATTGTTGTTATATTGTAGGCGTCTTTTAAGAAGTCGTATTCCAAAATATAGGAAATAATATTCTCATGGTCACTCACTGTCTGCTCCAGATGCAATGAGACTGGTTCCATCTAAATTCATAGCGCAGCGACATCTGTGAGTGAATGATGGTAGATAAATATTCTACCTTTCATCTACTTAACCTCAAAAATTTGTCGAATTCGGTTGATATGTCACTGCGGTTTGACATTTTATGTAAAGTTACTTTGTATACGTCGGTGGAAAAATACCGACATGGAACAGAGAGCTAATACTAAATTATGTTTTAAATTAGGTAAGAGCGGTGCAGAAATATACGAAACGCTAGAAAAATGTTTATGGGGATGAATGCATGTCTCGTGCACAGGGTTTCCGTTGGTTTGGCCGATTCCAATGCAATCTTTAAAGCTTAATTTTGGACAGGCATTTCAAAATACACCTGACTGACCAATAGAGGTCGCGGTAATTTTCTAGATCAAATCTGATATCCCTTTTCCTACGCCAATGATTTTTCGCGCATGCATGGCTGTCTCCGCTCTCTCTCTCTCTTACACTTCTTCTTCTTCTTCATTCGTTCGTTATTCGAGAAGAAAACCTCTCTTATTTACGGGCGCTAGAAATGCAATTTAAGGCCGGGAGACGTTGGCGGCTTGCATTTACATAATTCACGCGCTCCCGAGACAAGACAAATTCCAGGGAGTTCTCATTATAATCCGGGTTCTAAGAGAATTTTCCCGCGGAAAATTTAATGGAGTCCGCTAGATGTTTACGGGTTTTCGTCTCGATGTCCTTTTTTTCTCTCTCTCTGTTTTTTGATTCCCATCCGCTGACGGACGAGAAGAGCGTTCCTACTTTAAGGGACGTCGAGTTCACCTAGTTTAGTGCAGAAAACCGCGGATGAAAACCTCTTTCTAAGTTCTGAAAGTTTTCGAAGGTTGGTAGTGTAAATCCTTCATCTTCCGAAGTGTGTTGTTCTAAATTTTGTAATTCAAGGAAACCATCACAATGAGTTAAGAATACTCGAAAGCTTGCAGGACCTTGCAAGTTAAAATAAACTTTAGAATGCTTGTCATTTGTTGCAGGGTTACAATCAAGTCAGTCTAATTTAGTTTTTACTAAGAAATAGGAAAATTAGTTTTAAATAATTGAGGTGAAAACTTGAAAGTTGACTAATTCACTTTATTCGTCGACAAACTCTGCAGTTTCCGTTTTCTTTCCATCTAAATTCTTTCCCTTTTTATCCAGCTCAAACAATATATCATTCCTAGATGACATGGTAATAAAACGAAAATAAAATTGCATTTCACCTGCAATATATTTCTCGCCAACCTGGAACATATACATGTACACAATATACATCGAGACACATTTGCAGTTAGAAGGAAATTCAATAATTTATAGATGGCGTTGCTTTTATATTCCATTCAAAATATTGTACGTAACGTTAGCCTGATCTACCTCAAAATATCTACCAGACAAATACTTCATTCCCGTTTTGATAACGCAATTTCTATATAGTTAGAATTCCTTCATATTTCCTTAACGCAATTTTACTCCACCCTTTTGCCTTTCTTACCTTTTATCATTTAATTCTCAAGTTAACGAAGATTGGACTGAACATTTGATACGAGAAAACGACAATAACAATCCTGTCATCTTGTAAAATTTCAGAAAAGGGGACCTCATTAATGATCGTAACACAAATAAGAACAAAATAATACCTACGGCGCACATCTCTCGTCGGATGCCATGTCAATTTCCAAGCGAATTTTAATTTGGCGTGTGACAAGATTTACAAGTTTATTAAGATCTGGGAACACACGCTGCCGCGCACGAGTTCAGATATTGCCCGTCAAAAATAATTGCCTTCGGTTTATTTTAATTATAGATTGAAACTTAGGACAAATTTTGGATTAAATCGTCTTGTAGGATTTAAATGAGGATTTTAAAGTTGGTAAAATGTTACCGTAATAAGTTGTAAAGGGTATTGTTCGAAATAATTTTTTTTTACATTTCTTTGCGACTGTACGGACGGAACGACCTTGAAAGGGAAACTCGGCCAAAAGAAAAGCTAGCAGTTAACAAGAAGATGGGTTGGAATTTCCTCCACACTCCCACAGTTTCTACATAGAGGAGAGTTTACTAGGCTCATAAGAACCGTGCGATGTCTTTTCTCATTTGGATGGATCTCGAGAGTTTTACAGTATCTTACGCCGGCAAGTGCATTCCAATAGGAAGGACTTTAGATCTGACAAGAACGTTGATGCTGCCTTAAGAACTCCCACACGTCGGTTCTGGTTCTGTGAATGATCCCTTGCTGGCACCTCTTGCTAACTTGTCTGCTATTTCTTGGCAGTTTTTAGCACCTAAATAGCTGAAAATTAGAGAAAAATTTAAATGGAAAGAAGTTTTGACTTAAACAAAGTGACTGCTCAAATTATAAACGAAGTACACCAAATTAAAGCACAAAACTATATGCTCATTCCTAGGGAAACTAACAATAAGTGATTATGCTTCTCTATAGAAAGCAACAAGAAGAAACAAAAGCCCAATTGCTGAAATTTCACCAATCACGAAAGGTGGAGTATGGGCCAAAAGCAGGGACCAAAAGGCTGATGCAAAATATCTAGAGGACTCGTTTCCGCTGTACAGCAATGAATAAAAAATCCTACAGCATGTCAATAAGAGATAATTGTGTAGAAACGCCAATACTTCTAGTATTCCAGTCTTGAAAACTCCTGAATTTGACTTAATTAATAGAAAAGTATTACAACGGATTCCAAACAGAGCAATAACAAATTTGACTTTTACAAACTATATTTGGGAGTCTGTTAAAACTAAACAATTTTCAAAAATTCAAGTTTTCAAAAAAAAGGAGTGGAGGATAAATTTTTTTTTTCATTTTCATTTAGCCTCCTACCCCGCATAGTTCATGAAATAATTAAGGACAACGAAACGTCACTGGTCCCAAAGCATTGCGCGGGCATTTTCTTGAATTATAGATGATGGAATGTTACAACTTTTGGAACAATATAGAAACAATTAAGATCAACCTGGAACAACTTTCAAAATTTATTTTATCCAGAGGAAACGGTGCTGGAGAATTTAGTTTTTTTGCTCATCCTTTGAACCATTCCCATTCGGTTTCGAAAGTTTGGAACAATGTACTGGAAAAGCTTTTAATATTTGGAAGGAGCGTGGCCCAACTAACAAGCTTATTTATTTTGCAAATCCAGGGTTATATTAATGAACTTGATTGGAGTTTTGAATTAAAAAAAATGATAGGGCCGAGCTAAAAAATAGATACCAGTAGGTATAAATTCCTGGACATTCTAGTTGTTAACAATACTAAGATCGTCCATTTCTTGCCTTAAAGGTTCTAACCCTGAAAATTGAACATCATTCCCATAGCCCTTATTTTTTCACATTTAATGCCACATTACATGGATTCGCTTTATCTTTTACGTGTTCTACCTTGTCCGATAGTCTTTCTCATTAGTTCTAATTGCTTACCATTTCAGTTAAATGTTCTAACAATTATTGAAGCTCTATGCTGTAAGTTCGATGGCTTCGGAAAGTGTAATTTGTTCATGGTTCTCCTACAATACTTCTTCGTTCCACTTAACAGGTCGTTCTTGATCAGGCTTTCTAAATCTGTAACTTTATAATATCGAAGGATCGGTAGGTCTAAATCTGGATATGAAAATTACCACCTTTTTTTTTATAAATATATATACAGTACGGTCGACCGTCCTAGGGTCAGTCGAAATCATCCGATAGCGTATGCAATAAACCACAGACGCGTTCACTAAGAAACGTAATGCCATGATATATGTGCAATTCTTATGGAAATAAAAACAATTTTAAAAAGAGATAAATATTCTCAAGCTGCTCCTAACAGTATGAAAAAGTCCTTCCACAAATAATATAAATTGCTTTAAAAAAAGTCAGATTTATTGTTTAAAATATAAGAAAAAAACCAGGTTTTATGGAAAATCAGGATAAAGGGAAACTTAAGACAATGAATTCTCAAAACGATCTCCAAGCTGAAATGAACAATTCAGAACAACAATACATAGTAGTATAGTAAATACATACAAAGGAGCGTTACTGTCAAATTGACAGCAAGAAACTGAACCTGTATGTGAACGCGTCTGTGGTGTTTTGCATACCCGTTCGAATAACATCAACTGACCCTAGGACGGACAATCGTACTGTATAGTTTTAAAAAATTATTATTCATAATTTGATGGGAGAACAACGAAAAATTTATTTCCCGAGAAAAAAATTACTATTTGTGCAATTATTTCAACGGGAAATTATTCCTGGAGAGTTGTTGCAAGAATGCAGAATGGTTTTCATCTTGTTGTTATACGTGTAGCGAAAGGATGAAGGAAAATCGTAATGTCGTTCGAGAACGAGAAAATTTCAGAAGAAAACGAATAATAATGCAAAGAAATGATAGAAATTTGATTATTATTATAACAAAGAATAGACTTTCAGAGAACTACACCGAACACAAGCTTCACAAGTAGTTCACGTCGAACTTTGAATAAACGATTGGCGGAATTGGGGTTGAAATCACAACAACCAACAAAACCAACAAGAAAGCCCTGCTTAATTGAAGCTATGAGAAAAAAAGGAGGCCGCTTTAAATGATTCTCTAAGCTGTAATTTTTACTGTTAAATAAGTGAAATTGACGTAGTGGTAACATTAATATGGCAAGAGATTGTAGATTGCTAGCCTCTCTCTCTCTCGCTCTGCGGTCATCAACTAGTAGCTGGACTGATGATGAATATCAATAAGCAGAGTATAGTGTGGAAAGTAAATTAAGTTGATGGAGATTACTGGCGTTTACCAGGGAACTTGTTGTAAAAGCGTTAGGTAGAGAGTTGTAGGCGTCAACATCGGCCTAGCCTCTAATCTAACTAATTAAACAATCAAAATACTTTATAGAAACAGCACGCTGAGACTCATGTCTATTTGATCGTTGCACGTAGTAAGCTTCACCAGTCAGCCCAGCGAAGTCGTTGGATCTGAGTTTTTTCCACATCCAATCACGACAGATGAGCGAACCGACCAGAAAATTAAGTTGATTGATATAAAATTCAGTCTGCTCTAGAGGAGCAGCTAACTGTATAGCGTCCATCATCTGTAGTTTAGCCAGAATACATGTCTAAATATATTGATGACCTCGCAGCACATCCTGTGCCAATGCGAGCAACTAGCCAGATTGACCCTAGAGTGTATTGGCGAACCATATCCAGACTCAGCGAGCTATATGAAGACTAACCCGGCAAGGCTAGAAAGCCTCATAAAGAAGGCAAAGCTAGACCACAGGAGGTCTAGATAACAGGGAACTATAATAGACCTATAGATCGCAGTAGCACGAGGCCACATAGCCATCCCGTTTAATTATCTATCTAACTATATTCGTAGGTATAAATTTCTTAGTTTGAATGCATTTGACATCATTTTTACTATTCTGTACATCATAGTTGTTGACAATTCGAAGGTCATCCTTTTTTTTCCCTGAGCGTTCTTGTTCTGTCCTTAAAAGCACTTCTTTTTTGCGCCTAAAAAGTTAACAGCTCACTCACTACTGAACCACCCTGAAAAGTGTTTGTCCTTCCTTTAAAGGTTATCCTACTTCAAAGTCCAACATTTTAAATTCATGTTCCAAGCTAAATTATTAGTTCACATTTAGTTACCTTATCCGATAGTTTTCGCTTCCCTTTTTTTTGATTGCTTGCTTTACTTAAATCTGCAATCAATTCAAGTTATAAAGTCTAGTCTAATAAGGGCTTAAATATTGTTTTAGGACCTGCAAGGCTAGGTGGCTTTAAGATGTGTGATTTGTTCCTTTTCCTGTCGTAATTGTGCCACTATTTACTTCCCGTTAAGGACTTGATTTTGATGGGGATTCCCTAATTCTTTGTAATTGCATAACGTCAAAGGCTTCTACAAGAAATTTTACTGGGAATAGACCAGTAATTAATTGACAAAATCCATTTTTCTTTTGTTTCTTCCGAGGAATAATATGATTTGAATAAATCTCTTAATATTAGTAATTTTTTTGTTTGCTTTGGTATCTACATATTTAATATAATTTCAGTTTAATTTTCCTATCCTTTCAACAATTTTACATCAAGGTTTCAATTTTACATAGATGCCAGACGTAGTATTTAATAAATAGACCTTTACATCTCCTTGAAATTGAATAAGTTCTATAAATTTAATTAAATACCATCAATTCTTGTACATTCCCAGAAGCTAGTTTTACAAAAGGATGCGATAAACACAATTATCCAAAGAATCGATTACGGTAAACAGGCGTGGAGATGGATGGCAGGACATCATTTATGCATGAAACACTTCTATCTATCTTCACTTGATGCATTTTCAATTAGGTTTAGCGAGTAAGGGAAGTGTTGGAAAAAGAATCTCCTTTATACATACGCTTATCTTAGTATTTGCATCGCATCTGTGCAAGGCAATTTTCTACTAATAACTCCATTGAATACTCTGTTACATTCCTGTCGGTTAGCGAAAGACCGACACCTCGGCACAAAGGAGGAGACGTCCATTGTGGAGTCTATTTGTCAGTTGAGATGATACGGACAAAAGATGTGACCCGTCATCAATGAGGGAACTAGACCTGTTCTGTTCAGATTCCAGGTGAACTGTAGGGTGGCCAAACCGTCATTGAATGAAATCGAACGTGTTTTATTCGATTTCTAGCTTAATCTCGGTCGAGGTCCTCTTTATATTCTTTCGTCGTCGTTCTACTGTTATGCAGTTCTGTTGTTATTGTCCGGGTAGAGGTACCGAAGAAAAAAAAGAAAATTATTGTTGTGCTGCGTGTAAATCCTCGGTGTACGCATATTTTCACACTGGATCCGGGTTTGGTAGGCATTTCGACGACACAGAGGATTATGTCACTTTTCAATAAATTCGGATTTGTTAGTGTTTGAGGCACGGCCAGAAAAAATATATAGCATTGTTGTATCGATCTCTCTCTATGTGTGTGTGTGTGTGTGTGTTTGTGATTTTGTCGCGTACAGGATGATGAAAATGAATAAATAACAGGATTATAAGCTATTTTAGTGGATGGTAAATTGAATCTGCCCGTTGAAAATGTAATAATTTGTAACAATAAATACTGCTGTGTATATCCTTTTTTTTCGATTGAGAATTTAACAGGGGAATTAGTTTCAGGATTTTATAGGAAAAAAATGCTATTCATTAATTATAGTTCTCTTTTACTTAGTTAGTTCACAGAGTCTTTTTTCTCATTCATAAATTCTTACATGCCATCTCTCCCGAGGTGTCCAGGAGAGATGGCCATAGTAGTAAGGTGAAGATGGCCAGTAGTTTATTCTACACTGTTTTTAGTTTTCTGATTCTCATCTATTCTCGTTTTTTGCCCACATTTCGAGCACATGTTGTCAAATTGGGCACAGTTTTCATGAAGCCAAAATGAGCAAATGACATATTGTATCCAGTCCTCAATAAGTTGGGTAGTGTAATAATTTTCCCCACATCCAATACAGTTGTCTTGTTCATTTTCGACATCAATATCTGAATCGCAGAGTATTCGTCCTCAGTGCTTTCTGAAATCTTTCGAACTCTTTTTTTGCTATTAATTTTTCTTTTTTAATTTTTATTCTCTCTTCTATGGCATTTTTTTTCTTGTTCTTGGCTTTTCTTAACTCTATATGACATTCAGAAGTTAAACGAATGCCCACTTGCTTTGCCCGTTTTCTAGCTTCAACAACTCTCTGTGGTATTGGTGAAATTTCTTTCAGAATTTTAGAGGGTGTACATTTCTTTTCATGGTCTCTACACCATCGTTATTAAAAGCACTAAAAGTTGTTTCATTTGATTTTTGGCCTGTGGTAAGTCTTTGGCGGCTAGGATTCTTTTCTTTGGAAGAATCAGGTAGTCTGGAGTGATTAGTACAGATCATTTTCTGTGCAACAGATGGCGTTTTAGATGTACTTAGTATTGTTTCAAACATAGACGTTTCATTTTTATTGGCACATGCAATATTATGGGTGAACTTGAGACTGATAGAGGCAACTTTTATCCAAGTGTTATTTAGCAACATGCCAAAAGATAATCTTGTGATTCGGCTACTAGGATTTTGTTTCATCCAAAGTCTGCATTGTTCGTAAAAATAGGTTTTCAAAGACTTGAACACAGATCTATCTAAAGGTGGCAAATAATGCGACGCGTGGCTTAGAATGGATAACAATATGACATCATTAGCAAGGGGGGGTAGAGTGACTGTCTAACAGCAGCAGGCCCCAAGCAGGTGGCAAAAAGTTGCCTTCGGCATTGCAATATCCAATCACGGTAATAGTTTCTCCATTAGGGTCGATGGCCGCAGTGGTTAGGCGGCTGACTATTGTTGTGAGAGGACGATAGGCGCCGGGGTTCAATTCTCTGGAGGGACAGTGACATTTTTTCAGAAAGTTTAATCCCAAATCGACTTGCCATTCGCTGCTGGGAGCAAAGTAATTAACAGCGCGGCATCATAAAAGGCGATATGATGCTGTCACAAAGCCAATTCAACACAACATGCACACACAAAAGCTACACCGCGAGAGTTGCAGTGATAGCCAGACAAGCGATACAGTTTACGGAGTCACTGCAACTAAGCACCCACCACATTAAAAAAAAAATTCTCGGTAGAAGTTATCGTAGATACAGCTTTTAATCACTTTTCGGCTAAAACGTATCCTGGGCGATTATTTAGTTGCAGACCCGATTCATCCATATTGAAAATACAATTTGCTTTTCCCATAAGATCACTGTCTGTTAAAACCTGCTCCAATAACTGGAAATAAGCGTGGACTTCTACTCTGTTTAAAGCTTGAGATCTAGCCAATGAAACTCCTTCAGACTTTCGTAATCTATTATCAGGGTCAGCTTTTTCAGTTATTTTGTTGAATCTGTGAGATATGTTTCGTCGCTCTACAAAATAAAATGCTATTGTCCGGACATCATCAATACATAATGGGAATCCTTTACTTTGCATTGTTTTTATATAAGTAACAAGTTTTTGTTCATTTTGTTCTCCAAGCATAGAAGATGGCTCCATAGGTCCTTTTTTATCATTGTCTTTTTTGTATCTTCGTTCCAATGTTTTACGTGAAATGTTGTAGGTTTTAGATGCAGAGTAGATGGTCATTTCGCATTTTTAACAGAAGGAATAGCTGAAGCTGTTTTTCTCTTATAGGTATTCGGCATCTGCAATGAAAGAACGAAAGACATAATTAAAAAAAAACAAAACCGACTTTAAAACCGTCTCTTTCCCTGTCCCATCCCATCCCATTCCATTTCCTCTTCTCATTACATCCCACCTCCGTCCCAGTCCGGTCACCTTCCATCTCCCTAATAAGGTCATCTATACTGGACCACTTATGGCCATCCCTCCATATTTGACCGGGAGACATGGCCATATCAAAATAAAAGTGAATGATCCCACATTACTTACAATTTTGAAGTTAGAATGCAATAAATCAATCATACTAAAGAAGGTAACAGATAAAAACCATAAGCTTCCATTGCCTGTGTGAAGCCTTCGAAAAATGTTTACACTTTTGAAAACAAATAACGAAGTTTTCCAAATGTCTGAATGTTGACCAGAAGCGTGCAAAAATCAAAGCATCAGATTCGATCTGTGCTCAGTTTGAAAATGGTTAAATTTCTACGATCCAGAAATAAAGCAATAATCTACGGAGTCGAGACGCTCTGCTTCTGCAAGGACTAAGAAGTTTTGTCTTGAAAAATCTGCTGGAAAAGCTCTTGCTCCAATTTTTTGGTATTGCCAGGGTATAATCATGATTGATTTTCTGACTAAGGGTGAAATAATAACTGGGAATTATTATACGACGATAGTGACCACCCTACGAGAAAAAATTATGGAGAGAAGACGTGGAATGTTTTCCAAAGATGTTTTGTTTTTGCAAGACAATGCCTCTGCCCACGAATCGCACATTGCCATTTAAAAAATTCGTAATTTAGGCTTCGAATTACTCGACCACCCCCCTTATTTACCAGATCTGGTCCCGACAGACTATCATCTCTTTCCTCAATTGAAAAAAAGGTTTAGAAGGTCGTAAATTTTCCTCCAAACAAAGAGGTGATAGAAGCTGTGGAGCCCTGATTTGCAGATTTAGTAATTTTAGAAATAAATAACTTAAAATATTACCAACACAAACAAATTTTCAACGCGTCTTAATTTATAAAGACACCGGAGAATTTAACTTCGTATTTAAGCAGTATTTATAAAGGTACACATCAAGTGTAGACAAACAAACATCCTGCACCATTTCAAAACGTACAAACTTTCATTGCAACAGCAGGAACGTCGCTAAAACTTAATAGTTTAACTTAATCTGACAAACGCCAAACTCTGAAGTAGAATTGTGAGGGAATTAAGTATCACAGTCGTGCAAGAGACGAAGGTTCGCAACAGAACACCATACAGCAGTCAGAAAAGGTGTCATCTAGTATTTCCATTGTATTCAATGCGACGTCGTCTTACACTAATCTACTTTTGATATTTTCGTTCTCTAACGTTGGTACAACGACTTTACTCGTACATTTACATAAGATTAAAATAGCTACGGTTTTACAGCGTTCTTCTTCGTTCTTACTTACTATATGCATCCTTCCTTTACTTTTTCTCGTTCTTATTTTCTCATTCTTTCCTCTGTGTGTTTCGGTTTTTTTTTCGTATTTTTTACGTAGGTATAACAAAAGCGGGCGTAAAGGGAAAACTTCAACCGTATAAAGTTTTGTTGGGTAAGACATGGTAGACGGCAAAAATTACCGGGACTTGTAAAACGTTTCGCTAATATTCCGGTGGAAAAGTAATTTAAAAGTAGTTACCGTCACGGAGAGCAGTTATTAATAACTGAGGCCCCCTGTTTTCGAAATGTAATTCTATTGTCGTTACCGTCTTCAGGAAGTACTCGAACGACGAATTACCTGACCGTTAGAATTGCCCAGCATAAACATTAAGGTTGTTTCTCGGTATATGATTTGTTTTGTGCGGATGTATTGGGTCATGCCCGAATCTGTTTTTGTGTGACAATCAATTCTTGTGTCTTTATACATAGTTACATTATTCTAATATTGTATTGTAATATATTTTTACGAGAGAGGTGATATTTAGTTTAACCTCACGTCAAAACTCTAATAGATTGACCGTTTAAGAAGAGATGGCGTGTCGAATAACATTATCAGTACCTACCTGTTATATTTGTATATAAGTAAGACATAAATGATAATAAGAAGCAAATAGTGGTACTGGAGTTCCTCAGGGCTCAATCTTGGGACCTCTTCGGATATGCAGTTTTCTCAAAAGCCAGCATCAAACAATATAAAATACATATCATGTGATAGTACACTTCTCTTGAGAATGCTCGCATTGTACTAACATGTGTGTTTTTGAATATAAACGTGTAGTATATGCTAAAGAAAGTTAAAAGAAGAAAAACCGGAATTGCATTGTATACTAATTGCAACTAAAGAACCACTGACAGTCCTGTCATATGCATTTTTGCATTTTAAAGACTGTATAAACGAGACACCTTGTATACCATAAACGAAAGCAATTTTAAGCTACCGCCCCCTTTAAGGATGAAAACACTTTCATTTTAAACGTTTTTTTTAATCTTTAACGGGTATCGAGATACCGACCGACACCGCACTATTTAAACACCCTGTATATCGCTCCCTTTCTCTAGAATATAATTATTTATTCTTTCTATTTACTTTTAATTACCCGAAACATTAAAAAATGACATAATACCAAATAACAACAATACAGACCTAATGACATTTTTATAACTTCCGGTTGACGTCACCTTGACGTCACAATAACATTTTAACGACCTACGGTCGACAAACTTGCGCATGACATTGAATAGCGGTACAGTTGACCGTCGACAACGGTAGAGGTAACATCTATAGAGAAGGTTATGTTGTTTTACATTGGACGAATTGAATTCTTGTTGCGAATCGTTTCTCGTGAAATTACGAATGAAAGTTATCGAAAGATAGGTTGTGTTGTTTCGAATCGCATTATTACTGGAGATGATGGTTGCGGTGTAACAATAGGAACTACCTAAAATGAACGCTAGTTCGAACTCAAATTTTGCTTTGATGCGACGAGGTGTACGAAAGTGCGAGTTGTCCCTCTACTGCTCTTTTGTTAGTCAGATTCTCTCTCTTTGTTTTGACACTCGGATTCTGTCTGGGTGGGTGCTCTAATGGCATAGTTCCGCTGACACCACATACCTTCGTGAGGGTCTATCAATCGATTAGAGAGGTTTGACGTCCGTGAGAGTCTCAAAAGGGACAGTCTCAATCTAATTTATATCCCGTTTGGGCTAATTAATGGGCCCAGAATGCCAAGAAAAGCGTTCATATTAGAACTGTTCTTATTGTTGATGGTTTGGTAGATCGGTTAATATCGAAGGTTTGGGTATTGCGTTGAATGTTAGCCCACGTCTTGAGATAAGAGGTAAGCTACTTAAGGAGATCTTTGTCTTAGTGCTAATTAATCGTTTGGTTATTGCGTTGAATGTTGGTCCACGTTTTGAAATAAGTGTTAAGTTACTTAAGGAGATATTTGTCTTACTATTGATGGTTTGGTAGGTCGTTTCCGATAGAAGGTTTGGGTATTGCTTTAAATGTTGGTCCAAGTCTTGAGATAAGTGTTAAGCTACTTAAGGAGATATTTGTCTTACTGTTGATCGTTTGGGTATTGCGTTGAATGTTGGTCCACGTCTTGGGTTAGGTGTTAAGCTACTTAAAGAGATCTTTGTCTTACTATTGATAGTTTGGCAGGTCGGTTCCTATAGAAGATCTGGGTATTGCGTTAAATGGAACAACTACCTAATGTGAACGCTAGTTCGGACTCAAATTTTGCTTTGATGCAACGAGGAGTACGTTAGTGCGAGTTGTCCCTCTACAGCTCTTGTGTCCGTCAGATTCTCTCTCTTTCTTTTGACACTCGGATTCTGTCTGGGTGGGTGCTCGAATGGCATAGTTCCGCTGACACTACATACCCTCGTGAGGGTCTATCAATCGATTAGAGAGATTTGACGTCCGTGAGAGTCTCAAAAGGGACAGTCTCATTCTAATTTGTCTCACGTTTGGGCTAATTAATCGCCCCAGAATGCCAAAAAAAGCGTTCAAATTAGAACTGTTCTTATTGTTGATGGTTTGGTAGGTCGATTCATATCGAAGGTTTCGGTATTGCGTTGAATGTTGGTCCACGTTTTCAAATAAGTGCTAAGTTACTTAAGGAGTTATTTGTCTTACTGTTGGTCGTTTGGGTATTGCGTTGAATGTTGGTCCACGTCTTGGGATAAGTGTTAAGCAACTTAATGGCATAGTTCCGCTGACACCACATACCCTCGTGAGGGTCTATCAATCGAACAAAGAGGTTTGACGGCTGTGAGAGTCTCAGAAGGGACAGTCTCAATCTAATTTATATGCCGTTTGGGCTAATTAATGGTCCCAGAATGCCAAAAAAAGCGTTCATATTACAACTGTCGGTTAATGATTTGCACTGTCTCGGCTATCGCCTCGACAGCAAACGTTTGGGCTCGACACAAAAATGACAGCTTTCTACTCCTAGTAATGCAATATACTATTTTATCACTGTATAGGAGTCAACTTTTTGAAAAGTCTCCATACTATAATTGTGTGAAAGTATATATAAGGAACTAGCACTGGAACAGAAACATTAACCCCTTAATTGGTTGCAAGACAGTTCTCCAACAATATCCTATTGATAAACATTTTTATGAATTGTAAGTGAACTTCATCTATATTTCTTCTTAAATTTATTTTAACACCTTGCATGCTTGTTTATACAGTAAAAATCAATAAATTCTTCCACACAATAATCCCGTTCTCAAACCGTACAGAATAAAAGGTGCCTTTATTTTCGTCAGACAGTCACGAAGTTTTATGTCTGTTCAGATTCAAATTTCACCATCTTAAAAGAACACATGAATACATACACAGTTGGGATGCAGTGTTTGATTAGGACTCTTCGATACATCGTTTGAAAACTGACCGACCTTCTTCTGTTTACAGTTTGACTTAGTCCTTTTGTTACTGGGTAATGTATGGGTACCGTTTATTTTTTATAACGAACTAAACAAACTTCTTTAATCCAACCAGCTGTTACTACAACATATTTATTTTTACACCCGAGTGTTTCCTTTTAATATTTCGTCTGTATTAAAATCGTAAGAAAGGAAGAGGGTCTCCAGATGACGGAATGATAAAAAGGAAATACGAGAAGCATGATAAACCGTAATTACTTTTTTATATGCTAACCTATTTTACCTTCTTCTGGAAATATATACATACACCCCGTTAATACACTCGTATACATATATGCATGCGTATGTATGAATATGCCCGGAAGGGAATGGAAATTATTTAATGTGGTTTAATATGTGAACCACCGTTCCCCGGAAATAATGTAATCCCTTCTGCTTTCCATTAACTGGAGACAATGGGAGTCCTTTATGCGGTTTACCCTGGTTTTCCAAGTAACTCACTCGCTCTAATGTAGTACACACATACGCGCTATGGTGGTGTAATTTTTCGGTCCTCGCCACCTTCACAACCGTATCGAGATTATGCCTCAGTTAAAATTTATAACGTGGATTAAATGGGAAGGCGCATAATGGTCTATCAAAGGAAACTTTCGGCAATTTCTATTTAAACGATGTATGTATACAAGCTTAGCCATTAACATTTGTATACAGGAAGCTGTATTAGAACCGGAGGAATATGTAAATCGGATCGGATTAAAAAAATAAAGCTGAAAATTACATTAAAAATATAATAATAGTGTGGATACAAGATTTATATTCTAGGGAGAGGAAGAAACCAATAACCCCAAATTGGTAAATTAATTAAACCCGAACTGACAGTAGTGGAGGTATAGTTGTAGTATTAAACTTTTCCTCATTCTAAACACAAAGGTTATTATTATACGTTAGCCGTCTGAAAGAAAATTCCCATTTCATCTAGTACTACCTCAGCAGAAATAAATTCGACAGGGCTGGATAGAAAAAAAGCGAATATAAGTTCCGGTCCTATTCACTACATATTGCCTTTCTCCCCGAGTCCAGCGCATATACGGGATCGTACACAATTCGATTGAATAGAAGTCATTCCTTAGTTGAAGGCGGTGCATTACTGGCGTTGTCGTAGTACGGAGCCGTTATTGACAATTGCCGAGGTACACGAAAACCTGGAAACGACGTTTCGCATACGTATTGTTTGTTTTCAGAACACGTGCATCGTCACTAAAAATCTGTCAGGTTAATGTGATAGAATGGGACAAATATATAGCTATGTATATGTATAGGTGGTTTTGTGTCTGCGGTTGCAAAGTTGTGTAAATATTTTAGTATTTTAAATTTAAATTCTCCAATACCACACTGATTTAATTTTTGTAACGTTGACTGATTGATTATACAGAACAACAAATTATATACGAACTTATTTTGTTTTATATTCCTAATAATAATTATAAATTAATTCTATCACGTCTGGTATTATAAACAAATGAAATTCATATTGATCATACAATACTAACACTAACTAAGTATGCTATTCTAGGACGTATTTAGAAAGTCTTTCTTTTCACTTTTCTTTTATATTGGGATGAAGAACATTCCGAAATTAAAGTCCAACAGTAGTCAACGAGCATCTCGCTATTCCACTTGCTGCTGAAAACAACATACCGGCCGGTGAAATGGCCAAGGGCAAAAAGAAAAAGAGAGCAAGGTTTTGCGACAGCCCAGACTCGGATAATATGTCCGAGAAATCGTGCTCTAGCACATCAAGCAGTTCCTCGTACTCCCTACGGAGCAAAAAGGACAAAAACAGCCCCGGACCCTCCCAACACGAAAAGCTAACGAAAATAGATGAAGGTGCAGCTTCCACAGACGAAGAAGGGCCTGAATACAACGTAGGCGAAGATGGAAACGACGAAGAAGAAAACAATGACGAAAACCCGTCAACGAGACTAAAACAAAACCGAGCATTCAAATTGACCAACTCCAAAACCCTCACCCCGATCGTCCAGGAAGTAAATTCCAGGGAACACAGGAAACAGGTAACTGAAAACATCACCAAGTTGACCGAAGATTTCTACGTCAAACACAGGCCGAAAGAGCTCTGGGTCTACTTTAAAGAAAGCGAAGACAGATAGAGATACATCAAAGAACTATCCGGTAAGTGTGATTTTCATACATTTACCGGCCGAAACGCAATATCCAGAGCATTTATAGCAAGAGGCTTCGCTGATGATGAGGACTCGGCAGAGATACTAGCTGCCCTAAACAACGCGGGCGTTGAAGCAACCAAAATATTCAAGCTTGAGAACACGGTCGACCCGCTATTCATGGTTATCACTACGTGCAAATACACCCCCAGCTCACTCAACCTCGACTGCCAAATAATACTAAGCACAAAAATCAAATGGGAGTGGTACCGCTCAAAGATGAAAGGAACGCAGTGCAGGAGGTGCCAGAGATGGGGGCACACGTCTGCCAACTGCTACTCCCGGAATTACAGGTGCGTTAAATGCGCACAGGAACATCCAACTTACACATGCAAAAAACCGAAAACCGAGCCGGCAGTTTGTGCGAACTGCAGAGGAGATCATCCGGCCAGCAGTGTCGACTACCCGGACTACAAAAACTACATCGAAGCCATTGAGTCAAGAAAGAAGAGACCCGGACCAGCCGAGAGAAGCCGACAGGCAGCAGATGAAACGCAAGCCGTTCCCTCCTCTCCCCCCCCCCCCTAGAACAAATCCCTGGCTATCCCGCCAAGCAACAGTCACTCCATCCAACACACGAAACCCCACCCCGAGCCTCAATCCTAACGGCGCAGCAACTGCCTCCCGCCCAAACTCAGACGCTCCACCGCCCAAAGAATTCACCACCGCATGGGACGAGTTGGTTAAAACTATGCAGATGTTCGCCAACGTCCATATCCAACTGATCTGCGAACAACTCAAATTATTCCACGCCAGGATTATCAAATCAAATAACCCGTTCGACCACCTAGCAGCAGTTGAAAGCTACGAAAAAGCAATGACCAATGCCAAGCAGCCACCGCCTATAACGCAGCACGACACCCAGACACAAACCGACGGTGAATACGACATCAGCTATCCCATTCTACCTGGACAACAGCCTACGGGAGCCACCAAGAAAATCAAGGAAACAAGGACAAATTCCGGAGATCCAAGCACACGCCCGTCAAATTACGAATTCCTCAACCAGGATCCGGAATTCTACGTCCAGATGAAAGCCAGATTCGAGAAAGACATTGAAAGACTCGGCATCACCGACTATACGAAACACCCAGCATCGACGTGCAGCTCTCCACAACCAGGGATGGGGACGCGAAGTGCTGTGCAGTTTAGTGAAGTGACTGTGATACCCTCCTCTCCTTCATCAAATCTCCCCCCTCAAAACCCCCAATCTAGTCATAGGTTAAGGCCAAAGGACAATATTAAAAGACATTAATAACATATAGGTTAGTTTTTGCTTAAAAAAAAAAAATTTTTTTGCCCTGAAATACGCATAGTATATTATAAAACAAATTCAAAGAAAGTAATAAAGCATATGCATATTGGACTGCAGCACTTAAAAGCTGAATGCCCTCTGCTTTGCTATATAATTTTCTTTTGATCACCATCATAATAACCAATAACGAATGAACCAATGAGTATTCAAATATATCTGTTGCATATTTATATAGATCGAATCCTCTTTTGCTTTTTGACTTTCTACAGTCTTCTTGTCAAGATGTCCACTACAAAGATTGCCAGTCCTTCTTGAGCAGGACATAATAACTTGGCGAAATTTTTTAACTCTTTTTGAAGCAATTGAAATTTCCAATTGACTCATGGCAACTGCGTACTTCAACTGCGCTCACTTAATTCATTAAAAGTTTTAGTTTTCCACCCTGAATTTTACGTATTCTCTGCAGACAAGTAAAGCAGCTTTTTGTTTCTCAAGAAACTCTTCCTTCTTGTAAATAGTGGCCATCAATTTTCTCTTAAAATTGCTCTTGAAATATCTCAAATAACAACTTATAACGGTGGTTTGATCATCTAGACATTTGGCAGTTTTTATTTCATCACCCGAATCTATTTTCTTCGTTTTAGTTTCTTGCATAAGATCCTCAGCTAAACGTCTTGAGCAGTCCCAAAGAATCTGAAACAAAAGGTAAAGATTTTTTGAAATAGACATTATGTATTACATTTTTTTGACCTTTGAATTGTGATATGTTAACAGATAAAGTCGCGGAAGAGGACGGCGGATTTTTCTGTAATATTTATAAGAAACAGGTCGAAAATGTCAATAAAAATTTGAAGTAAAGGATTTATATTTTTGCAAGGCTTCTGAATACGATTTGCAACCACACTATTTAAATGACAAATTAATTTAAAAAAAGCCGTGAACTAGTCTTTGGTGGGCTTTGGAGTGAAGTTATCTAGATACAAATTTGAAGCATTTAATCAATTTTCTTGATATTTGTTGACACTGGTTTTCCGTACAAAGTTTATACAGTACAGGAATTATTACCATAACATGCTGAATCAACCATTAAACGTTATCAACAGATGTTAGAGGTATTTGTTGGAGAATTACAAGAAAATAGGCTCGAAGCAGGTTATTTTCAACATGATAATGCTCCAGCTCATACCGCTCCACAAACCTGCCAATATCTTGAACAGTTTTTTTGCTGACAGGGTTGTTGGAGCAAAAAGATGGCCTCCAAGATCGCTTTGCACAACCCCATTGGATTGTTTCATATTTGGCTGTCTGCAAATTGGGTCTATAGGGACCGTATGCATATTATCATAGTAGAACATATTGTAGTCCTGGTGGAAATACAAGTTTTGCTCGTTATAAACAAATGAATGATTTATTCATCTTTTACGTTTCCTTAAAGTTTTGAGCTGAAATACTTCTTTCCTTTTCGTATTATCATCATCTGAGGGATGCCTTCATTTTAGTCATTCAAATCTTTACTTATTTAAGATTTTTTTTCAGTAAGAATTTGAGTTGAATGTTGAAGTTTCAAGACAAAAATTTAGATGTCGCTTTTCCTCCAATTGAATGTAAATAAAGACATCTGTCAATTTCTTACTATTTTTATCAGTAATAAGTGCAGTAATTAGAATGACTTTTAGAAATTCGCTAGGAAACCATGTTTGAACCTGTATTATACCTTTTATTTACTACAGACTTACAACAATAAAAATTGCTAAAATATCTACATATTTTGAGTATACTACTCCGCTGCTTTAAATATCATTTAGCTTGAGTAATGGGTTATAAATATGTAATACAACTTTGACTTAAATGGAACTTTGGAGAGATGTATTAAAACAATATATTTAACCAGTAAGCTCGCAAAATTTCTAGAGAGCTAAGCTTTCACATCAATGGCATTGAAGAATTTACGATGCAATTTACAGATCGTCCGAGCAACGATAATATCCCTAACAGCTTGTATACAGGGTTTTAAAACTTAAGTCGGCACTATTGCTAACTTTGTTATTATTGGAGCTACAAAGTTGGTTAAATAGGCAAACTAGTGTAGTTTTTCAAGCAAATTACAATGGCACTTTAAAAAAAATAATTGACGTACTGGGTCACGTGATATTGTGAAAAACGTAATTTTTTTAAATGGGACACCCAATGTACAGTTCTCACGGTCGACAGAAAATTTAATTCTGAACAAAAACTTTCCTATGAACTTTTATCCTAAAGTCAATAATAACAGAGTTATTGATGATTGTTTTTACAGAAACTAAAAACAGTATTGTTTATTTTAAGTTATTTTATTAGTTTCGAAAATAAAAAACAAGAAATTTTAAATTCAGAGCAAATGCTCAAAAACATCACCCTCTTGCTCCAAGCACTTTTGAACCCGCCTGTTAACGCTTCTAGTAGCCTTAGCTATGATTCTACCATCAATATTATTAATAGCATGGCTGATTCTTCGCTGGAGATCTTCAAGAGTATCATACCGTCTTTCATACACTGCACTTTTCACAAATCCCCAAAAGAAAAAATCCAAAGGTGTTATGTCCGGTGATCGGAGAGGCATACGAATAGGCCCGTTAGTTGATCGATATCGGCCATCAAAAAGGTCATGTAATAAGTTATGAATTTGGCGAACATTATGGGCAGGAGCGCCATCTTGTTGAAAGAATATCTGTTGTCTATCCATTAAATTCAGGTCATCCAAGAATTCTCTAAGGGTAGCGGTTAACATTTCGACATACCTCTCGCCAGTTAATGCACCTTGATAAAATACGGGGCCTACAATTCTTGAATCAATCAAGCCACACCAAACATTAACACTAAAGCGTCTCTGCGGATTACAAGGACGGAAAAGCATCGGGTTTTCTCGACTCCAATAGTGGCTGTTCTTCCTGTTAGACATACTCCTGTTGGAGAAATTTGATTCGTCACTCCAAAGAACCAAACGCCAAAAATTATGGTTAAGTCTAACTTGATTAATGTACCACTGACAAAACTGAGTCCGTCTTTCTTGATCTCCCGGTACCAGCGTCTGAATAGGTCTGTATCTGAACGGCACAAACTTATGTTTTTTAGAATATTGTGAATAGTTCCCAAAGATAGTCCACTTTCTTCCTTTAAATCATTAATTGCATTATTAGGATTAGCTTCAAAGAAAGCTAAGACGTTAATTTCAGTTGCTTCACTTATTATAAATTGTTTTTTGGTTCTAGTTTTCTTGAACACATTTTCATTTGATCGAAACTTACGGTACAAAAGTAAAAAGTACCTTCGATCTGGCAAGTTGCGCGTAGGAAATAAAACACCGTAACGTTCACGAGCTTGCAGGGAATTTTTATTACAAACGATGTAACATTCCATCATATCACATTTTTCTAAATGCGTGAAAGGCATTTTTTCATCAATAAACACAAAATGTTAATTGCTTACTGACAGAGCTTTAATGCAATATTTCAATGTTGATGACATTTGCAAAACAATCGAATTTTGTTTATGAAATAACAGCCACCTTGGCAAATTTGAAAAATCATCAATAACTCTGTTATTATTGACTTTAGGATAAAAGTTCATAGGAAAGTTTTTGTTCAGAATTAAATTTTCTGTCGATCGTGAGAACTGTATACTGGGTGTCCCATTAAAAAAAATACATTTTTCACAATATCACGTGAGCCAGTACGTCAATTATTTTTTTTAATGCCATTGTAATTTGCTTGAAAAACTACACCTGTTTGCCAATTTAACCAACTTTGTAGCTCCAATAATAACATAGTTAGCAATATTGCCGACTTAAGTTTGAAAACCCTGTATATGTAGAAGAGGAATTATATTCTGATTCAGATGGACATGTCCTCAAGTATGTAACGTAGAACTAACAACGTTTGTATCTGTGAAGATACGTGTTTAACGAAGGGAATTGTTACATTGTCCGTTTTGTCTTGTCTCTATGTTGTGTATAAACTTGAACCGTCTTTAGAAGATGATTCATACGACCGTATAAAAGTCCTTAAACTAATTCTACTGATCTACAACAACTTACACGTCGTTTGAATATGCTATGCACAACTTAGATTAATGGTATATCGAGAAACTTGATGAACTAGAATATCAGAACTTTCAATGATATAATTATACCAGAAGCTGCTGCAATGTTGCAAGGTGCACCTGTCGCTCCAAACTTTACCAAGTGTACGTGCAAGGAGATATCCAATATAATCCTCATTTAATAATCCAGTAAATTTACACAGAATTTTAAATCAAACAAAAAAAGAAGGAATCGCTAGAAAAATATATTCACGCACGAAAAAACTCTGGAGAGTTTTTCAGCTACATTGAAACGCGTTACTCAATATTATACAGCAATCCGTTACTTATATGAAAAAGCATATTTTATACTCGAACATAAAAAGGATACTTTGTTACCACTATCGTAAAAAAAGAACTGCTCTAGAGAGCGCTTGACCAATTTCAGGTCCTTCTCCCTCAACTTCTCTTTCCTACTATCTGGTATGTATGTATGTATGTGTTTCTCCTGTGCAACTCCGCTAAACCCCCGGCCTCGATTGTTTGCATAAAATATTACCTCTTTTATTTCTGGACAAACGTAATGCCAAGTATGAAATATAGACGGCCCTCGGGGCTTTTATTTGTGTGTGTAAATTAAGATCAGAGAGATCCTTCTCTCTGTTGTCTACCGCGCGGGCGCGAGTCTCTCTGTGCGTTGTTTTTATTTTCGGAAATCATCGGCAGGATGATCCGCGTGTGTGCATCGCTTTTGACGTGCTTGGGGCGATTTTCTCTCTGTAGTAGATTAATCCTTTTGAACTTTAATCATGAAAATTGCTTCTGAATAAAACATTTTAATGCGAGAGAATTTTTTGGAGAAAAACATGTGTGCGGGTTTCGGATAAAACATGCGAAATAAATATTATCCGGCGTCAAAATACAATCGACAGTATCGTTAACAACAGGTCCTCATCATAGACTGGTATTGTGTTCCGAATCACTGAATCCATTCAGTATGATCGTGCAATCGACTAGTTAAATAAAAATAAATTGCGCAAACAGTATTGTCAGTGCGAATCGTCAAGTTTGTTACAACGACCACGGTAACATCTGAAAGATACATTTTAATGTTGAAATTGTCAAAAGTATTCGAAAATGTCAAGCGTTGAAAATGTCAATAGTCGACAATGTCAAAAGTGTCGAGAACGCCAAAAACAATAACAAAATTGAAAAGTTGAAAGTTTTGAAAGTGTCAAAAGAATCCAAATTGCCGAAAATATTGTGTCCAAAATGTAGAAACAATGTCGAAGATGTCAAAAGTTTTGACAATCTTGAAAATGTAAACAATGATCGAAATGTTACGAATATTGAAAATATTGAAAATGTGCAAAATATGGAAAACGTTTAAAAAGTCAAAAGGCACGAAAATTTCAAAATGAAAAATGTTGAAACTGTCAAACGTGTCGAAAATCTTGAAAACAGCCAAAAAGTGGAAAATACTGAAAGTATCAAAAGTATCGATGAGTTGAGAATATTGAAAATGTCAAGCTTCGAGAATTTCGGAAATGTCAAAAGTGTCGAGAATGTCGACAATGACAAAAATGACAAGAATGTTGAAAATGGCCAGGCTGTTATTGTAGCTGTAATTGTCGAAAATATCGAAACTGTCGAAAGAGTCAAAGATATTGAAAATGTCTAAAATATCGAAACTGTCTAGTTCCAATGTGTTAAAAATGTAAAAAATATTGAAAATATCAAAACTTTTGACAATTTTGACAGTTTTGACATTATCAGCATTTCTGACATTTTCAGCATCCCTTGTACATAATTTCGACACGTTGGAGCTTCGGACATTGTTGATACTTTGGATACCTTCAACATTTTTTACTGTTTCGACATTTTTGACACTTTGATCGCCGTTTACACTTTCGGCAACTTCGACATTTTCAAGTTTTTCGGAATTTTCAATACTTTTGCCGGAAGTGTTGAAAATGTCGAGTTAAAATTGTCAAAACTATTCAAAAAAAAGTGTCGAGAACATCGAAAACAGAATAATTGAAAAGTTGAAAGTTTTGAAAGTGTCAAAAGAGTCCAAATTGCCGAAGATATTGTGTCTAAAATGTAGAAACAATGTCGGGAATGTCAAAAGTTTTGACAATCTCGAAAATGTAAACAGTGACGGAAATGTTAAGAGTATTGAAAATATTGAAAATGTGGAAAATATGAAAAACGTTGAAAAAGTCAAAAGACACGAAAATGTCAAAATAAAAAATGTTGAAAGTGTCAAACGTGTCGAAAATCTTGCAAACGGCCAAAAACTGGAAAATATTGAAAGTGTCAAAAGTATCGATAATGTCGAAACAAAAAATGTCAAGCTTCGAGAATTTCGGAAATGTCAAAAGTGTCGAGAATGTCGAAAAAAACGACAAGAATGTTTAAAATGACGAAATTGTTGTAACTGTCGAAAATATCGCAGCTGTCGAAAGAGCCGAAGGTGTTGAAAGTGTGTGAAATATCGAAACTGTTTAGTTCCAAAATGTTGAAAATGTAAGAAATATTGAAAATATCGAAACTTTTGACAATTTTGACAATTCCGACACTATCGGCACTTTCGACATTTTCAGCATCTCTTGTAGATAGTTCGGACATTGTCGATACTTTGGATACCTTCAACATTTTTTTACTGTTTCGATATTTTCGACACTTCGAACGCTTCGAACGAATTTTTTCGTAATTTTCAATACTTTTGCCGGAAATGTTGAAAATGTCAAAAGTATCGATAATTTTGAAGCGGCTAAAAATGTTGAAAATATTAAATTTCGGAAATTTTGAAAATAGCAAATTATTATTATTATTAAATTAGGAAATATTAAAGGTGTCAAGCATGTATACAGGGTGCTTCGATAATTATGGGAAATATTTTAACTGGAAATACTACATGTGAAATAATGACTATTGACAAAAATAGCATTATTCAAAATTGCACCGTTTTCGAGATGAAGGTCTTCAAAGTTTCGCCAGTGACGTAGAATTTGAGTCTTGGCCCACCCAGATTTTTGCTGTTTAAACTATTTTTAGCCACAAATCCTTCCGAACTTTCTCGTTTTTCTCGAAAACCAAACATAATACGAAGTTTCTACAAGAGGATCTTATTTTTGGCATTTTAACTGATCTATTTGGTGATGCTAATTTCGTGCGTAAATCAAAAAACAAAAAAGTTCTATTGATATTATCACAAGGGGATATATTTTTTTTTCTTTGCTGTAATTTTGCTAATTTCGGAAAATCCCACCATAAGAAGCATCTAATAATACTAAATCGCCAATTTTTTTTTTCTGAAACTTTGAAAACCTGCATCTCGAAAACGGTGCGATATTGAATAAGGCTATTCTTGGTCAATGGTCATAATTTGACACGTAGTATCTTCAGTTATATTTCCCATAATTAACGAAGCACTCTGTATAAATGTCAAGTGGTGAGGATGTGAGAAGTACTGAAACTTTTGACATTTTCCACACTTTCGAGATTTTCAACTTTTTCGTCATTTTTAACACCTTCGCCACTTTTACTGATTTTTGCAAAATATCCAAAGTGTCAAATATGTCGCAAATATTAAATGAGTGTTAGTCTAGTGTCTAAATTTCTCAGGATTATAATCAGGCTTCCTACTCATATAGATTTCAAAATCTTCATATAGTAGTTTGAACGGTTTCTATTTCAAAATGGCGCTCAAACAAGTGAAAGTACAATATCAACACAACACGTGAATATGTATGTACTAATAGTAATATCAATAATGAAATAATGACAGACATAAGTACCTGTGTGGTAGGTAGTCAATTAATGTGGGGCCTCCAAAAATTGTGAAATATTATTCCGAGTTTAATAAACATCACTTGATACGCACAAACTCATCCGTCGTCGATCGCTGTTGCTTGGGCGATCGTCGTTTGTTAATTAAATTTGTCGACACGGTTGATCAGTTGGAAAAAAGGCACACCGAGAGCAATGATTCGGCAAAGTAATTAAGGTAAAATAATTACGGAAGTTTTCTCGGAATAATTCCCAACAACTCTGAAAACTACGTAACCGAAGCGACCAGGAATCACTTTTTACTTTTGCCTGTAATGAAATAAAATATAACATTCGCACGTTCGGTTGCGGTTTGTACTTCTCTCCCAGAGCACATTGTATAGCTGATATCTTTCGATCTCCCTTCTGACTTGCTTTTTTCTTCCTCTTCTCTCTGATGTTAATAAAAGTAATATCGACGAAAAAATGAATTTAAATTCTTCGGATATGCCGAATTAGTGTAGCACGGTTGTGTAATTTCAATTCTTATGAAGGACTCCTCGATTGTATTAAGACTTATATCTACATATATTAAAACTGTATACAATCTTATCGAGTTTCAGCAAGTTAGTACAATTTGCGTTTTTATTCCAAAGTAATTTAAGGACTCCAGAGTGTAAAAATGGCCGTGCAAACACCGCAAAACTTCTAGAAACAAGTTCTTATTATAGTGTCGGAGTAAAATTTAAATGTCACACGGGAAATTTCGGAACCGTGAGCCACTGAAATATACCCAACTATAAAAGTTCTCTTGCTCTCCCTTGTTCCACGGCTGCATAAAAGATTTTATGACGTCGTCGGATGTAAATTAAAAAACGCTGAAATTTCGTCCCTAACAATTAAAACTTTTGTTATTTTCGTTTACGTCGTAAAAATATTAATTAAACAGCATGTAAACATCGCGAGATAATTATGACCCACGAGAGAGACAAATATTAAAAACCTTGTAAAAGCTCTTGCAAGGGATTATTCGAGGCATTTTTATTATTTAAATTTCTTATCAGGAGAGTTATCTTCACCTTAAACAGCACTAATTTTCGCTAGTTTATTGCATATTTGACGTTTATTTGACAGCTCTACTAACGAGAATAAACTGCGCCATCTATGTAGGTACTTCGTAAACTACTCCGATTTATACCTATACGTTTTAGGAGTAATTGATTTCACATTAAAGACCGCATTAAAATATCACATTTCTGTCCTATAAGGAGGGGACATTCATATTAAATACGTCATTTAAAAGAGACAAATTGAAATCTGTGTCCCTCCGAGTTGAAACGTACTGATTCGGAATCAATACACATCCGGTTTTTTGTATCTGAAAAAAAAGTACATACAACCGAACAATTACAGTAACGCCCCATAAACCTCTATTGATCCCGTTTCGCTATACTTTTTTTCTACGAGGGGAACATTTCGCCTATTCATTACTATTGTGCTGAACCCTGTTATGCCGCACAGAACTCCGTAAGAAATTACTAAATAGACAGACAGGAAATGTTATCTATAATGGATATTGTTGCTGGACTAGGTAAAAATACTGCAATTCTTTAACATATTCTCTTGTGTTCGTGTGTTTAAATATGGCAGTTTATTCCAGTATATTTTTCTTCACTCTTCTCTTCTCTTTTTGAATCCATATTACTCTCTTTTTCCAGTTTCATATATTTCATTTTTTCGTTCTATTATACCAGGAGTCTGCTGTGTATTGGTTACAGTCATGTTAAGTCATTAAAAGTTACAGGATTTGGAAGAACTATTTAGTGAAACTTATTTTTTTACAAATAGACTTGCAATCAGGAACTGGAGAAGAAATTCTGCTCGAATTTCATGGCCGTCTGTACCATCATAGGCAAAATATTCCATCCATTGTATAAAAATTCCACCATTCATCAATCCATCTTCTTAACATAGAATAAAACGACTGGGAGAGGTAGACTTTCCTATTTTTCAACATAGTCCTCTAAGATGTTCACACACTTGGTATAACGATGGTAAAGAGCTTTAGCGCCCTCAAAAAAAAAATTTTGTCATCATCACGAAATCGAATCCCACAAAGGTGTTCTTTAAGTTTGGGGAATACATGGAAGTCACTACTGGGGGGCCAAAGCTGGAGAATAGGGCGTCTTTTGGCCTGCATTATGAATTGTAGTCATTGAAACACAACTTCTATGGGAAGGAGCGTTGTGCCGATGAAACAGCACACCACGTCTTAGCTTTTTTTGAAATTAAACCAGCATAATGTTGCCTAGTAATAGTCTGATCAGGTGGTAAAAAATCTATAAGGATAATTCCTTCGACATCCTAAAAATCTGTGGCCATTATCTTCCTCGCAGATGGTGTTGAACGAAACTTTCGAGGGAGGGTGGTGAGCCCTTGTGTCTCCATTCCATGCTCTACTTTTTTGATTCAGAATCGTAATGGTGAACCCAGGTTTCATCCACAGCAACGAGTCTTGGTAGTAAGTGACATGGACCAGATCAATATTTTCTTTGCAAACAACAGTTTTCGGCCGTCTAGCATTAACACCTTGTTCTCCAAATTTAAAACCTGTTGCCCAATTCTTCGCCATTTGCTATTAAGGTTTCCTAAATGAACTCCTGGCTATTTTTGTGCGAGAAGACTTGTTTCACTTTACTGAATATCTACCAATGAGTGTGTGAGTTTGATGATGAAATGTTGCAAGTTATCTGTCTTCATTACCTGCAGTCCCCTCCTGCAAAAGATTTGTTTGACCTAAGGTTTGAGAAATCCTTCAAAGTGGTTCTCTTTTGTGGAAGTATTTAGTGTTGGGCTGTGTAGTGTGTCTCAGAGTTTATCCTGATGTTTACATTTTGGTCATATAAGAATGATTTAAATGCTTGGGCGTGCTATTGAAGGCTACTGTGATGACAGACATATTATTATGGAAACTTGGAATACTATTTATATACCTTCAAAGGGCAAGGAGACAAAACTGCTAAGTGAACAGAAGCATAATGGATTTACAGCACACAGAAATTAGTTTCTGATCCATTTTAAGGACTTTCCTATTTGTTCAATACTACCCATCTTTGAAAAATTTGATAATTTTATTATCTGCTAAAGAAGAGAATTTTGGCAAAACTTTCGTCAAAATTGATAAAGGAACTGTGAACACTATTTTTGGCTTCCTCTACCTGAATTTTGCTCTAGTCTGCTAAAGTAAGTTCTTCATCTTCATCAAAATCTGATTCTTTCCATTTTACATGCTGAAAAGCATTTCTTGCAGTTTAGTTTTCGACTAGTGACCTCACTTTATCTAAATAATTCATCTAAAGCATCTAAAGAGGATAATTTTGGCATAACTTTCGTCAGAATTTATATAAAGGAACTGTGAACACTATTTTTGGCTTCCTCTACCTGAATTTTGCTCTAGTCTGCTAAAGTAAGTTCATCATCTTCATCAAAATCTGATTCTTTCCATTTTACATGCTGAAAAGCATTTCTTGCAGTTTAGTTTTCGACTAGTGACCTCACTTTATCTAAATAATTCATCTAAAGCATCTAAAGAGGATAATTTTGGCATAACTTTCGTCAGAATTTATATAAAGGAACTGTGAACACTATTTTTGGCTACGTCTCCCTGAATTTTGCTCCAGTCTGCCAAAATTAGTTCATCATCGACTAGTGACCGCACCTTGTCTAAATAATTCATCCAAAGCATCTAAAAGGTTAATTGTGGTTTGTTCCTTTCTTCTAGATCTTCTATCAATCGTTTCACGACCGACTAATCTGTAGAGCACTTTGAAAGTAACATATGTTGCAGATTTTCCATTCCTGGTTTAGCTGCCTTTGCAACCATAAATGAAGTTATTCGATCCTCTGATGGATCTCCACCTTTACATGATTCATTTTTAAGCTTCAGAGCTTTCTTCGGAGGATATTTTGTAGGCGATTTGGGCCAAGTATTAAATAATCAGTTTACAACACGTTTTAGGAGAGAACTTCCTGCTTCTGCACAACTCTGAAACTATTGACCCAATCGTTAGATCGTTTTGGTTCTGGAGACTTTCCAATGTCCCTTCTCCTATTAATATTGATCCACTTATAGTAATGTTGGGTTAAACCACTTAAGATCAGCTTTATCAAGTTTACCTGCATTCATTCCTTGCTTCTGTAGTTCAAGATCGTTGCCAATGTATGCCATGTTGCAGATTTTCCATTCCTATGAAGCTTGCTGGTTTAGCTACCTTTGCAATCATGAATGAAGTTATTCGATCCTCTGATGGACCTCCACCTTCACATTATTCATTTTTAAGCTGGAAAGCTTTCTTCGGATTATATTTTGTAAGGCCAAGTATAGAACAATCAATTTTCAACACTCTTTAGGGGAGAACTTCTTGCTTCTCCACAACTCTGAAACTATTGACCCAATCGTTAGATTATTTTGGTTCTGGAGACTTTCCAATGTGCCTTCTCATATTAATACTGATCCACTTATGGGAATGTTGAGTTAAACCACTTAAGAACAGCTTTATCAAATTTAGCTGCATTCATTTCTTGTTTCTGTTTTTTCAAGATCGTTGCCAATGTAGATCTCACTAAATGTTTTTGTTTACCAACTTGTACAAAGAAGTCTATTATTGAAGGACACACAGGACCAAACAATTCGGTCGTTATAACCAAGTCTCACTGTAAAAGAATTCAACTATAAGTGAAGGTGTAGTTGTTCTTCTTTTAAGCGAAAGGCACATGTAATACTGATTTAAAGAATTTTTCTAGCACTTCTTCTGGCTAGTCCCTTACTTTACTTCGTGTTGATCATCCATTTCTTCAACGTCAATATCCCGTAAGATTAAGGTCAATCATCTACTAACGATGTAGTACGAATTCACCTTAACACAGCTGCTAATTACACTGGTTTTTGTTTCAGTAACTATCCTCTTTGAAATTTTTAACTATTAATAAAAAAAAAATTGTATCGTGGTTAGACCTGTCCTTACGTAATATGACTACGGCACGGTTCTAGTACGTAAATTTCATCTTTCATCGCGAAGCTGAAGAGAGTACGATCTCCTCTTCACTTTACCACAGAGAGATATATACATACGACGAAAGAGTTTCTTTGGATTCCTGTTCCGGTCCGTTGGTTCTTTTTATACCAACATGATTTATTATAAAGCGAACAAACGGAAAAAAGAGGGCCGCGCAAATCACAGACCAGTGCTCGGTGTCCTTTTCTCCTTTAATATTTATAAAGCCTACGGTAATTGAAAATTAAAGCATTTCGTTTTTCGTGATCGACGCAGCAACGAGGCTCGCGTCATGTAGACCGCATCGTCACAAAAAATATTAATTTACTAGGAACATAATCAGAAAGTAAAATATACGCTCTCTCTCGAAGTATAGCAGTGTAGCGTGATTTTTTCTTCTACTAGTACTTCTTCGTCGTTTTGGCTTTAATCCTGTAAAACGATCGTCTCTTACGATGTCAGCATGATTACTATAAAATTTAAATAGTTTCAGGTGGCATTTTACCACATGCCTGGTTACCTTTATAATGGAAGATTTCGCTTTTTAAATCACGATCTGGTATTTCGTTCTGTAATACAAGAGAGAGCTGTGTGGAAAAGTGTGAGAAATAAATATAAAAATTTTCCCTTCAAGACTATAATATCTACGAGACAACTTCATACGCGTGATCGGGAACTGAGCTCGGGCATTATCATTAAATCAAACTGCGTTATCTCAATCTTCTCTCATACATAGCTCTAATTCGACTTTGGATAAATAGTCGATTCGGACAGGAGATGGAGCGGGGAACTACACACACCTAAACGATTCCTGGGACTACTCCGATACCCTGTCCGATACGGAGGCCATTTATCAAGTCGCGCGTAAGGGACGTTACAAGGTGAAGCCCGCACATAAATCAGACAGGCTCGCGCTCGCACATGTAACACACATACATAGGTACGCCGACGCACACATAGATGGCGGTAATAGTAGGAAACGCATCTTCAGCAGGGTTGTATGGTTGCAGCTATCTATCTAGACATCTATCTCGAACCCTGGAGTCTCTAACTTTGTACGTAGTTACTTCCAGTGGTGGCTTGTATGAAGGTAATTCGCAGGGAATAATATGTAATAATAAAAAGAAATTGTTGGGACAAAATTCATTTCGTCCTGCTCCATAATGCTTTGATATATCTTGGATTCCAGAAGTCTTTTCTTGGCATTCTGTTTTCTATCCTTTACTTTTTACTATTCCTAAATCTAACTCCTTTTTCCAGGGAGCAATATGGATGCCAAGCTGTGCCCGAGAATGACT
This sequence comes from Holotrichia oblita, assembly GCA_023690525.1. NCBI lineage: Eukaryota > Metazoa > Arthropoda > Insecta > Coleoptera > Scarabaeidae > Holotrichia > Holotrichia oblita. The sequence goes on from CM043018.1 coordinate 142,047,795, forward strand.
TCTTGACTAGTCATCATTTAATAATAATAATAATAATAATAATTCAGCATCCCCCAACAGCTTGCGCCAATTACAGGGGGCATCTGCTGGCCATGAGTTATTATTACGCCTGCGGCTGTAGACCGACTTAAGATGTGACCTTTCCGCATTTGCCGTGGAATTTGGAAAACTACAGAAAACCAAACTCAGAAAGGAAGCACCGGGGTTCGAACCCGGTACTGCCGGACTACGAGGCAAGTGTGCTAGCCACTAGACCACTAGCCCGAATCATCATTTGTGAGGATGTCTATACTTTCTAGCTTGTTCTCTCGAATCCTTCCATCCATCCATTTGCCTTCAATTATCTTCTTGCCTGCTCCTCACATTACAGACTCAAAATATTTGTGCAGAAGACACTCTATCGTTGGGTGGGCAAAATAGCACATCTCCGATGTTGAGAGCTAGATTTCTGACATCCAAACTTTTGCCATTCAATCACTTCTTCCATCCAGATTCATTAACTTTGACTTTAACTTTCTGTTTTCTGAATTCCATCATCAGCGATTCACCGAAACTCTCTTAAAACTCATTGCACGTGCTCTTGATATCCCATAGAGTTTGTATAAACTTAATCAAGATAGTGGATCATAAACTCTGAACTTCAGTCTTGTCACATAGTGCTAGTTTCATCATTGAAAGAATGGCTGCTGATTTGGCCCCAGGGAGTTCCTTCATCGCCAAACCAAGTAATCTTTCCGGCACCTTGATTCTTGGTTTGTTCTCTTTTCTTTTTTGCATAGGGTTCTGAAGGCCCGTTTGCAAGCTTTCTTGTAAAACATTTTCCATTTTGTCTGCAGTATAGGATGATAAGAGCAAGGCATAGTTAGGCAAGCTAGAACCTGACGAGACACCACCACCGAAGCTTTCACTCTGAAGGTCTTAGCATGGCATTTATTAAACAGATTGAGTTGTCAACGGCCACAATAAAGAAACATTTTAATGCTTCTTTTATACAATCATTAGCAGGGACTTTTGTGGGTTTCCTAACCGTGATTATTGCTACGAGTTCTCTCTAGCAATTCGTAATTTTCTTCGCCAGCGCTAGAAGCGTTTTCAATTATTGCTGCCAGATGCTTGGCGTGAACCTTTAACCCTTTCTTTCTCAAATTAATTTTCAAAAATTTTAAAATTTTTATAAGTTAAGGAGTAAATGAAAATATTTCATATTTTGCAAAAAAAAATGATTGATTCCATATGGCATCTCTACTTCAATGGTTGTTCTGTACAATGCAACTAACAGGTCATTGAGGTCCACTCCCCCCATAGATGTATTGTACAACTTAACAATATGAGGTCTTTCAATTTCGATATACTTTTTATCAGCAAGAGACCACCTTTTTACTTTTTCTATAGGATGAACACCAGCATAAGTAGAGATAAGATTGACGGATTTATTGTCAAACCACTTCAATCCCACCATTTTACTTGATTCTTCCAAATAACAGTCAAATGATTCCCTTCCTTCTCGTTTCAACTCTGAATCATCTTTTGGTTTATAACTTTTTAGTCTATTAATACGTACGGTTCCAGTAGCCAATATTCCCAAACCTTTTATCCGTCGAAACAATTTGAATGATGTGACGTCGGGCTGGTGGCTTAGTGGCTTGCACACTTGCCTCGCAGTCCGGCAGTACCGGGTTCGAACCCCGGTGCTTCCTTTCTGAGTTTGGTTTTCTGTAGTTTTCCAAATTCCACGGCAAATGCGGAAAGGTAACATCTTAAGTCGGTCTACGGCCGCAGGCGTAATAATAACTCATGGCCAGCCGATGCCCCCTGTAATTGGCGCAAGCTGTTGGGGGATGCTAAGGCATGGATTATTATTATTATTAAAAAGTAAACTTTAAATTTCTTGTTTCTTGGTAAATCTTCAGTCAGCTTTATAACTATATCACCACTTATTCCAAGTTCTGTTTCATTACCAGTTGTCCCTTTTCCAACATATATATCAAAATCATAAGGTGTCCCTCTTATACCAGCCCTTGCAAAAACTTTTATAGCCCATTTATGGGATTTGTTTTTGATAAATTGCTTCAAATAAATGGATCATAATTTCATCTACAGAGTTATGCTCCTCGTGTTCAATTCTTTTAAAATGTATCTTTAGAGCATCAATGAGAGGCCTCACTCTGAACAACTTGCCGTACTGTGGATCATCTCTTGTCTTGACTTGATCTGAGAGATTCAAATCTATTTCTAGACATTATATCTGCTATGACAGAGTACCTAGCTTCTTGAGCCTAATACATACGGTAGCTAGGCATTTTTACTATTCCACTAATGATATGAATTCCTAAATAGTGACATATGTCACTGTATGTACTGGTTCCCTGCTTTCGGACAGAATTCATGTTTGTTTGCTCAACTAAGTTGTTGATAATTCCATCATCAAAAAACCGTTTAAAATACTTCAACGGAGTCGAAATTCTATCAGGTTTAGTAAATGCAATTTCACAAGCTGTATCAAAAATTCCATTTGTTTTTTTATCCATTTAGGAGCTACCTGTCCAATTTTTTCATTCTTTTTCTGTCGAGACATCCATTGGACCAAAGGCAGTTCATCTTCCGACTCATATTCAGTATCATTTCTTAATTCTGATATCGGAGCCTTCAAGAAGTAATAAACACCGCACTTCCTCTTCAGAAAGACCCACATAAGAATTCTAAAAACCAGAAATAGGTGCTAACAACATAAAATTTTTTGGCAACCAATAAAACTCCAAAAGACATCAAGAAGTTAGATCGAATTTTAGATTAGACAATATTGTGCTTTTCACATTATTTTACCACTAAACAACATAAAAACTTTTAGATAAAATATGTTTTACCGACATTATAATCACTTAGTTTTGTGTAAAATATACTGCAACCGAATTACAACCTGAATTATTAACCGACTTTATAATAATGTGCAGAAAATTTATTCTATTGGTATAAAAAGCCATTTACATTTCTTTACCAAAAGTTAGTAGTTACCTCTAAAATTAACATGATTCAAACGGCATCACCGGAAAAGAAAGACTTCCTCTGTACCACACATAACACTGTTTGATTGATGGAGAGATAAAGATCTGCTGTGTTTCCAAAACGAAATCCTCAACACTTGACGATAGTATTGAGCCCTGCCGGGGTTGTTGATTGTGTTCATTCAAATTTTGTTTGAATTATTTGGCAAACATGTTGGTAATTGCTATTTCCGCAAGGTCTAGGAAATTTTGAGCCCTTCTCTTTGCCTTTTCTTTCTCTCTTACAAGCTGTGTGGTGAAGAGTGGTAGCTCATCGAGAGTACTTAAAATCGCATTTGTCAAGTTTGTTGTGGTTTCATCCAAAGCTCATCTAGTAGTTTCAACTACATATACATAGATGGAGATGCATATACAGATTCAGCAGAAAACAAGCCAACCTCCTGCATCTCCATCTTTATAGCAGACATTTCAAGGCACACACAATGCTAAAGAAAGAATGATGCAAAGAAAGGATGATGCAAAGAAAGGATGACTGCCTCTGTCAACATTTTTTCCTATCTTCTTGTTCTCCTCATTTTAGAAAATTCTGAAAAGCCTTTATTAATTTTGACCTCCTACCAGCTAGGAACTAGCTGGAGCTAGAGAGCTAGACACTTCAAAATCCGGGAGAGATGCTCAATAATAATGCATAGAAATATACAGTTTTTGCAATGTATTGAAAAATGATAGCCATCATCAAAAGAATTCTCCTAGTCATAGAGGGCCATTGTCTTTCACTAGCCATAGATTTCACTTCGCAGAGTAGACTTAAAGCCTGAAGTGATCTAGGAAGTGTCAAATCAAGTCAATTTTCCTGATCGTCAATGTTTCCTGTTAAAAGTATCAAATCCTGAGCCTCACAAGGACACAAGATCAACGTAAAATAATGACTTCTTCTCATGTTCTAAAAAAATAGCGATCCAGATTTATTTAAACAAACGAGTCCCTTCATTGAGAATCACCTCTCCGCCACTGACTGCTACAACAACGTATAACCGCCATCGCCTAACTGGGAAATCCCGAACACTTGAGAAATTGCGGAAATATGAATGCCACTTTATCCTGACACAAATTGAATTGTGCTACATTGTGCGTGTTATAGGGCGATAACAGGCCAAAAAGGAAACAGTATCGGTTCTAAGACTGCCTGGCGTCCTCTCTCACTCCGAATCGCGTTCTCACTCTCGATAGCAGTTGATTACCGCTGAAGTGAAGATTTTCCACGTTAAGGTGTGAGAGAGGATCCGACGAGACATATTTTACTGTTTCTGAACCATTTACCTCCGTCTGATAACTAATTTCGTATTATACGTAAGTATTCGGTGGTTTGAATCCGGTGTTTGTCTCTCAAATCGATCGTCGAATTTGAGTTAGCGTGAGTAATAATTATTAAATGAAAAAAAAAACACTTCCATGTTAAATTGTACGTTACGTAACAGTAGGAAAACATTATCCAATTTAACAAACTAGAACTAATTTTATGGATTAATAGAACGTCTAATTATTATACTTATATTTCGCGGACTAAATGTAAATTACAGTCCGTACGATCAAGTTTATAATTTAGGATATAGCATGCAAACGGAGTTTCTGGGAATTCACCGACATAGAGAGAGAAAAAACAACTAAATAGAACGAAACAAAAATGCCGTGACGCAAAACTGTGTATACGGGAATTAATTCTGCATGTGTTCTAATGACAATATGAAAAACACGCCTCTCTTTGGATAACAAACACATGTTTCGTCGGTAATTAATCCTTTTATGTATCAGTGGAACAGCTCCCTCTACCGTAAACGTAACGTATTAAACGTCACTTGTTGTTATGTTATCCTAACAAGTTCGTAGTATGAAGATAACTAAACTGGAATGTAACTTTTCAACTTCTATCGTAGTTGTGCTAGATGAAAATGTTGCATGTTTAATTTCGTTTGCAAACAATTATATTTCTCAGTCTCTCAGTGAAGTTGGCCCTATAATTTAACAACATTTTAAAATATATTTATCTCCAACTTGACTCTTTTGTGCAATGATTTGATTCAATAATTATACATAGGTCTTCCTTTTCCCTAAGCTTAGCCAATTGTCCATAAACCTTTTTGTCGCAATTTATGTGGCCCCTTGTCTAGCCACGGAGTTTTTGTGGTATGTTGCAGCAGAGGTCCTCATTTAGGTGGCCCTTTCATGGCGCCCGGTCAATCCATCCGCGGTAGGATCCGTCTCATCTCGAAACGAGGTGGCAGTCTGTCAGGATCCAGCTCCCCCAACAGGTTCTCCAACAAGCGACCCTTCCAAGGTTTTCCTGGCCAGCGCCAGCGCATGATCACTCAAAGATGGAACTTCTAGATCCCTGTGGATCTGTGCATTGGTCATGAACCAGGGTGCTTCGACTATAACACCCTGTCCTGCAGAACGTTGAGTCTTTTGATCTGCGACGTACAAGCGCTGGACCAGGTTAGAGCACCATAGGTGAGAATCGGCCGGAGAAACACCGTGTAGATCATCAACTTTATCCTCAAGCTGAGGGAGCTTTCCAGTAAATCAGAGGAGCCAGAGCCTCCCGCGCCCGAATGAATCGGAACGCCACCATGGAAAAGTGGTGTCGAGAACCATAACAAGATACTGGACCTGGGAACTTGGCAGGGGGTGGATTCCGTTTACGGGAGAAATTGATCGCTACGCATTTGTTGGGATTGATGACCAGCCGTCACTTGCGATCCCATTTGCACAACTCGTCCACATACCTCTGCAGCCTTCTGTACGCAAGTGCATCGTTTCTAGACGATGTGTATATTGCCGTATCGTCGGCGTATATTGCCAAGCAGCTGCTAATGTTTACGGGGATGTCGCTGGTGCAAAGAATAAAAATTCAGGCCCCAGTAAAGAGCCCTGGGGTACACCAGCGTGCGCACGTCTGATGGTAGAGTACTCGCCAAACCTCTTAACAGGGAAAATCCTAAGGGAGAGAATGCCTGGGCGTCGAGGAAAACTGCACCAGTCGAGTGTCTCAGTTCCAAAACGCCTGCACCTCTTCAATAATTATGAACAAACCGATAATGACAAAAAAACGACTCATGGTGAATCTATTCCTGATGAAATAAGGAATCTAATGATTGATTTCCTTTCAACAAAAACATTATTAAACTCTACAAAAGTACAGGTACAAATTTAAGGACTCTGAAAAGGATTATCATGCAAAATCGTTGGGATAGTTATATAAACTCTTCTTAAGTTCAAACTGCCGCACAAAACTGCACAAAAATTAGTGCAAAATTAGTGCTTACAAGGTAAGCTCAAACTGTTTTCGGTCTTTTTTGGTTTTCAATTTTACAATTCGAAGGCAAAATAAAAGTTTTGACTAACAAAATGCAAAAAGAAATAGAGTTATATACGTGAAAGAGCCACAACAGAGCTTAGCCGCACATGGAGCGATGAAGCCAGGTTTGAAATTTGCGTTGGCAATCGTCAAAACATAAGAATTAAAAGAACCAACAAAGAAGTTAAATTTCCAGCCTCCATGATGATTTGAGGATCTCTGGGTCATATTTATAGTCGGTGCTTGAGCATGCGATTTTGAGTGTCAAAATCGCCTACTCAAGCATCGACATAACCTCAAGTATGGACTATAAATATGACCCTATGTCATCTACAGGAGTAGCATCTGGTTAAAAACGTGAAAAATAGAGCTCCGTCAAGTTGGTACCGCCTCAACCTTGCTCCAGGCTAATATCTATCCAAAAAGTTTGTACCAAGCTTGCACCACCTTGCACGACATGTATAACAGCTTGCACCCCTTTAGTTGAGTAATTATTTTTAAAATATTGCAGGGCGGGGGCTAACTTGACGCCAGCCTCTGCTTATCACGGAGGAAGCTTCAAAATAGGGTAGCTAGCTTGCACCCACCTAGGATGATAAGAGGGGACTAGCGTCAAGTTCTCCCCCTCCCCTCTGCATTTTTTTTTAATTATTACTTAGCTAGAGGGGTGCAATAGCTTCAGCAATTAAGCTAAATCCTTGAGAGTTATGTTGGACAGCAAACTGTCAAGAACCTCCATATCAACTACTTACAGAAAAAGACCATAAAAGCATCGCTAATATGCCGAAGGCTGCTCGGTAAGTCCTGGGGTCTCAAGCCTCAAATGACATTATATGACAATTATAAGACTCATCATCGCCTATGCTGCTTTAGTATGGTGGCCAAAGACAACACAGAAGACTGTACAACAACTTAAGGGTTAACTTAAGAGATTAAAACCTGGGGACATTAGAGGACACCTTAAAATCCTTGAAGATCCCAACATCAACTACCTAATTCACATTGCAAAGGACAAGATCTCTATGCAATATAACTTCGACCAACCCTACAAAGTGGTTAACGAAAGCCGTACTAAACCTCAACTCAAAAGAGGAACGCTGGCATGGCTCTAGAATAGAAGGAGTGGGGACGGGCACTGGGGTCAGTGGACCTAACGACAGTGGGTCCCAAGCCATTAAAAAGGCAGATAAGTTTGCTAAAGAAGCAGCGAAAATGCCTTTCATTGGATCTTATCCCTGTTGTGGGCTGCTATTACCAGGATCACTTAAGTTCTGTCTTAGATTGTTGCTATCTCTCAGCAAAGGGGACCTTAGACTGCTGGCACGGTTTCCAATAGGTCATGTGGCCCTGAAGTACCACCTACATAAACTCGATAAAGCTGAAGAGCAAATCTGCCGTCTATGTCAAGAAGATCTAAAGACAACAGAACACATTGTGTGTAAATGTGTTGCTGTCAGGGTAAAATGAGAAGACGGAGCTTTAATACCAACCTGCAACAATCGCCCCAATTTTCTTTCCTCCTCCTTTCAGTTAAATTCAAGTCAAAATGAATTCTAGACTTATCATCGAATAAAATGTTGTCTTTTTTTCAATAAAGATAAGCAAATCACAATTCACAACGTGTGTGATAACATTCAAAATACCTCTCACTTTATAATCTCGAACGTACACCCAACGAAGCACATCGCCGCTCTTCAACAGGCCCCGAAAAAAAAAATTAATTTAATGCATTTCGCATTTTTTGTAATTATTATACTACGGTTAAATATTTTAATAAATGATTTTTGCACGCTCTATATAAACCTAACAATTTTTGAGTCAACAAACCTGTGCCTCGCTAATCTGGTCTTTAGTTTTGATGAACAATGACTGGTCGATTTCTTATTGCGGTTGGGATTTGTTTTTTTTTTCTATCCTCTCAGTTTCACGAGATAATGAAGTTTGTTACCTTATTTAATTCGATATTGCAAGCCGGACGGACTCTAGTATAAAACAGTTAACTATATAGTGTAGCCCGTCGTTTCTCTCAACGAGCCGGGTAAACAAAAACTACGACAACGGATAGTTGAGTTGAGAGATTGGGTAAAAAGTATAAATTAATGAAAATTGTGGTACTTTACTAGATGTTTCTAAATATAAGAAAACAAAAATCACTGCCTGTACTGATGGTGTTTTTTCCCGCACAGTTATCTAAGATAAAAACCATTCGTTTATACGAGAATTACTCAAATCGTTTAATAGTTATCGCATTATCTTAAGAGGAGATAATCTTTCATACGTTGCAGCGCAAACTCCTTCACGAGTAGAAACCGTTTATCTATTAATGCAAAAAAAATTGCAATATACAGTTAAAATCTAACATATTCATAAAAGCTCTACGCACGAAGCACATTAATATTTTAATTATCACCTATTCGATTTAATTAGATAGTTCGATGATGATTTATCCTGAAACGATGTCATTTGTTGAAAATTAGAAAATAATAACCACTTGTGAGGGTAATACCGCCATATATCAAAGGGACTTTGTCGAACAAATGTTACAGAAATTACTAGACCAGTCCGCCAATACGCTATTATTAAATTAACAACCGCATTGACCTTCTAAGAGCATGTCGCATATGGTAAACAACGCTGTAGACAAGCTTAATTACTGTTCCAATCCATTTACTTCGTGCCTACGTAAGAAAAAAGATCAAACTACTGCTTGATGAGAAGAAGAGATATATGTATGTATGTATGTGTGTGTCTTGGAACAAATGCTACGCACGTTTAATTCTAAATATACATATATAATTACCAACTCGTCGCATGAAGTTCATTAAAGTTTGGTAATTGAAAAAATCTTCCTGCGATATCATTATACGTACGCTAAAACAATTATAATTTTCATAAGCGTTATTACATACTGTATAGTGTTTTGTGTGTGCAATCTGATGATACATTAATGTATTGGAAAATGTTATCAGATAATTTAACAACGGGGTACTTTGTACACATCATAACACAACACCCATTACACATATTAACTGGTTTTAATATTGGTAATGCATTTATCACATTAAGATTTATTTTCAAATTCTAAGAATGAATACAAACAAATATACCGAATATGTCCTAGGTTATTTTCCACGAATTATTGATGTGATTTCTCCATGTGGTTTTTTCACGAAATAATAATAAAACATTTCCCACAGAGAAAGTTAAGGGATATTTGTAGATCCCATAAGACTTGGATTGATAACTACGAGGGAGCGTTTTTATATTCGCGGAATGGGGGATAAGGGGTGGAAATAAAAAAACCAAATTATTTTTCTTTTTCAATATATTCACCTGCAAGACGGATACATTTTTCACATCTTTCAATTAATTTATTTATACCCTCAAAAAAAAATGATTTCTCTTTATCCGCAAAATACGCCGAAACTGCCTCCTTGACTTCATTATCGGTAGTAAATTTTTTACCCGCAGCTCTTTTTTCATTTTCGGAAACAGGTAATAATCACTCGAGGCCAGGTCTGGGCTGTAGGGTGGGTGATTCACAATTTCGAAACCCACCTTATGCAGGGCAGCTAACGCAACGCGGCTCTTGTGGACAGGCGCGTTGTCGTGCAAAAGCAGCACACCTTTCGTCAATTTTCCCCGTCCTTTCTCTTTAATGGCTTCTTTTAGTCGCTCTAATATTGAAGCGTAATATTCTTCGGTTATAGAAACACCTTTATCTTTATGATCAATCAACAATATTCCTTCCGAGTCCCAAAATACCGTTGCAATGAGTTTCCCAGCTGATTGTGACACTTTAAATTTCTTGGGAGGTGCTGTGCCCTTTTTATGCCACTGCATGGAGTCTTGTTTGGACTGAGGTTCATAATGATGAACCCAAGTTTCGTCTCCAGTAACAATTCGACTCGATACACCATCCTTGTCTTCATTACAGAGGTCCAAAAATGCACGCGAACACTCTACGCGCTGTTGTTTTTGCGGCGGCGTGAGCATTCTCGGCACCCATCTTGCGCTGACCTTAGACATACCGAGATGATCGTGTAGGATTTTAAAAATTGTTGTATCGGATACTCCAACCATTTCGGCGAGTTGTTTCTTCTTTAGTCGAGCATCTTCGAGTACAATTTTTTCAACTTTTTGGATAAGTGCTGGCGTGATCACCTCAATGCTCCTGCCCGGCCTCGGGTCGTCTTCAAGGGATTCCCTTCCTTGTTTAAATAAACTATGCCACTTGTACACCATGGTTTTTCCTGGACAAGAGTCGCCGTAAACCAATGACATCTCATTGATTATGGTCGCGACTGATTTTCTTTGCCTGGTAAGGAACTTTATAACGGCACGATATTCGATTTTTTCCATATTTCACTTTTCACTCCTGATTATGTTACTTGGTTGACGATAGCTCAAAGACTAACTGTCTAATAACAATGAAACTTCGTATTTATACTAATTATGAGTCGCTGCACAGGCCAATGCCCCCAATGCGCCTAATCAACCCCCTACAACCCGCTCATTCCACGAATATAAAAACGCTTCCTCGTATGTTCAAAAATTAACCAATGATGTTGCAGACCAGACCACATTTATAAAAATACAAAGAGCGAAATCATTTTTGGGTTTTATAAAACTAAAAATATACATATATAGGAGAGGGTGGTGGGAGTTCAAATTAAATGTATCCATTTTACTATTGTCAACTTTTTATATGACAGGAATGTCAGTGGTCATGTGAAATACTTTACCGAACCATCAAACTTTGTCCTAGGAAAACACAATTAACGAAAAAGTGCAAATAGACAACCTAGATTTCTCAAAAGTTAACAGGAATTAAACGTTTTATAAAGGATTATATTCAACACTTTAATCCCTTTAATCTATCCGATCCAGAATCAAGTGTCGTGTACCTTGACGAAGTAGGTAGGTTAAAATGGGGGACAGTGAAAATATCTGTTCCTTCAATGGAATTTATATGAGATTGTGGAAGATAAAAACGTGCATAACTTATTTCAAAAAAGTACAAATTGTATTACTTAGAAACACATTTCAGATGAATTTGCTGCTGATTATTTTATCAAAAACAAACATAATCTAGAAATTGTTGGTATAGATCTTGAAGACAGCAGAAATATTGCGGAAGCAACCGAAAACACTCTCACAGGTATTCTGCCCTATTTATGTTTGTGGTTGATCGGACTCTCTAAATAAGTGAAGTATTTATATTAATAAAATCATTATTTTTGTAGATGACAACATTGAAAACACCAACGAGATTAAATGGGACAACAACTTAATAAAATTACTTGTTACTGAATATGCAAAGAAAAAAGAGCAGTTTCGAGATCCAAAAATAAAGAAGAGGGGACTCTGGACAGGCATTAAAAAATATTTTAAAGTAAAGGATATAATGTCTCAGAAGATCTATTTGATACAAAATTCCGAAATATGAGAAAAACATTAAAAATTTACTTGACAATTATAGTAAAAAAACACTGGCTGAGCTGGCCATTCTATAATGAATTTTTGGAAATTTTTAAAGATGGTAGAACAGTAGACTTTGGACATACTATTAGTTCCATAATACAAAATGGTAAGTTGTTTCCAATATATTTATTGCAAATTTATAGTTTAAAGTAGACATCTTTCGTATACAGTAGAACCCGAGCAACCATCTACTTCAAGTTGCTGCTGTGAATTACAACAATTAAAGACGGCTTTAGATAGACACAATATGATACAGGAGGAAAGAAATAATTTAATGGAGCAGTTCTTTAAAAAACAATAAAAATTTTATATTAGATATATATTTATATTTTATAAATAAAGTGTTAGCTATATTAATTGGCCCATTATTTAATGGGTTTTACGGTTTACGGTTTTACGGTTTACGGTTATGATGTTGAGACAGTGGAATGGTCCTCATTCTCCGCGCATGTCCCGGTCCAATGTGACGGTCATGCTGGTGTGTTTCTTCGATTGGCAAGCGCTGATTCATTACGAAAACGTCCGTCAAGGTCAAACCGTCGACAAAGATTTCCACTTAGAGGTTATAAAGCGGTTGAGGGTCGCAGTGAGCCAAAAGAGGCCGCCAAAATCAGAACTTCCGTGATCTTTTTGTTTCCAAAATTAAAATCAACCCTGAAACGACGCCGATGTGACTCTATTGCGGACATTAAAGCTAATTGCAAGGCGGACCTGGAGGAGATCCCTAACGGGGAGGGTTCGAGAGCTGGAGGGAACGTTGGCAAAGGTGTGTCGTCAGCCAAGGTATGTACTTTGAGGGCGACAAGTTCGATTCAGCTGTATCCGTCGAAATAAACAAGTTATAAAATCAGTCTAGTGTTTTTTTGATCACACCAAGTATGTTTCGTCGTCCATTAAAATGCATCTTTGGCAATTATTGTTGATCAAAAATTTGTTCAATAGAACAGCAGGAGACTGCCCTTTCCAATGTGTGTAGCGCTTCTTTTCGACATTTTTTTTACTTCTTACTGGTAAGTTCCTTTTCACAACAATGCCTGCCTGAAGTTACCAAATCGATGAACAACCTCCGATAAAGGTCAAGAATGAACACTTGGTTTCTCTATCATGACCACGTTCCTGCTCACCTCGCCAAAGCTTGCAACGAATATTTGACCACTACAGAACTGAAACTTCTTCAACACCTTCCTTACAATCCAGACTTTGCTCCCTACGATTCTGCAGTGTTCCCAAATGTAAAACTGGAGCCGAAGAGGAAGCGGTTTCCCAGTAATACTTTTCTATCCTCCTGTGAAAGATATGCCACTAATACAAACCATGGACTAAAAGATTGCAGACAACATCAAATGCAAATACGGAGGAATGCTTGTGTAAAATCTCCCAAGGCCATCAAAAATTGAGATAGAAAAGAATGAAAATAATGATAAACCCACAATTGGCCACTCTGGCGCTTCCAGTAATAAGCTGAGTGCCATTTTAGTAGGAGAAACTGATTGACAGATCGACATTGATAAAAATGTCTCTATCAAAAACTGACTGCCTTTTTCACTGGAACCAATAAGTTCTACTGTGAATACCCTTAATATTTTAGTCTCAATTCATCTCCAAACATCTGAAGAAGTTTAAGATCTTCTTGGGGATTGAACTTTTTCGATTGTCTCAATTTATGAATCTTTTAGTAAAGCCACATAATGGATCTGGTTCAATAAATCGAGATTCTGTGCCTTATGTGCAAGACCAACGGCAGTCTCGTAAGTTTTGAGGATAAGTCGATATACCCATCACCAGAGCTACAACAAACTAAGAGTTTTAAGAAAGAAACCCCCTACAGCTTATATCCTTTAAGTTGATGCTTCAGAAGCTTAAAATATGTTATATATAACAAGAGGATGTATTCAGAACTGGTCCTTGTAAAATTCCTCTGCCTGACTAGAGCCATTCTGGCTGATATAAGGCTAAGATTGTTCACATCCCCTTTTTAGCAAAATTTTATAGACAACACTATTAAATACTTTTGACAAATCTAAAAACACTGCCGCCACAACATCGTATTTTGAAATTGCCTCCGTTATCTTGCTTAGTGCCAAACAAATGGCTCTAATTGTTGATCTACCTTTCAAGTATGCATTTTGCAAAGGTATTAGAGTATTCTATACAATAGAAACTCTATAAGCCTAGTTAAAAGTGCCTTCTCCACCACCTTAGCAACAACTAAAATCAAAACACTATCAGACCCAAAAAAATCTTATTTTCTGGTTTAATAAGCCTTGCACCTATCTGAGATCTGAGAGAGACGATATCCACTTGATAACTTAATCTCTTCAGATGCACCAAGTTATATATTGCCAGGATTACCAACCTTAGATGCTCCACCGAAACATTTTCTTCGGAGACGTGTATGTCTAACCACTTGCCAAAGCATCCATTGCATCCAAGATCCATCTCAAAGGTCAAGATTAGCTATCAGGACGTGCAAGAATTTATGTCTTAACCAACCCATTTGAACGGTTTCTTTGTCTGTGGTAGGTGGTAGATACGGATAGCTACTTAATCTGTATTGCTTGTCTAAGTACCGCTGCAACTCTTACTGTGTAATTTGTGTGTGTAAATATCTTCAATGGTCTTGTTACAGCACTATTTTGTCATTTATAACAGCGAATGGTGTATCAATCGATATATGATTCTCCTAGAAAAATGTCACCCTTCCTTTGGAGAATTAAACCCGAAACCCCAGCGATCTCTGACATCACACATCTCTGATATCAGTTTTTTCTTCATAATATGTTAGAATCTTGTCTTTCTTTCATTATCTAACTCAAGTAATCGACTATTTACTGTATTGAGAAGCGTTATTTATTAGATAGGAATGTATCAACAGCTATACGACACATATTTCAAACCTTATGCAAATTACTTCACATCCTCTACCTTTCATAAAACACGAAAGACAAACACGTCCCACACAGCACTGTATTAACTCGAACATAATAGTGCGACTTTAACTCGATAGTAAAAAAAATTACAGTTCCCTACAACATAACCTATAAACCCTTATGGCGGCTATAGAACGTTGACAAGCCAATTTCTCACGAACTCCTTAAAATCCAACGAAAGCAGCCCAGATTTAATACCTTCAATTTGGGACCGTGCTACCACACCAGAATACAGAGTGGTAGCAATACGGCGACGGCTACCGCTACCATAGAACGGGGGTGTGATATTTGACAGGATAGAGCAAAGAATAAGAATGTAAAGATAAGCAGGCTTTCAACGGCTAGGATCGCGAAGGTCTTCGTAGTACTTTATATATATTTTTTTTTTCCTTTTGTTATGTTCCCTCACGATTCGCGCGTTGGTAATGTGTTGCAGGGGCGGTTTTTTTTTTTTCTTAGGTTTTATACAATTTTTAGACGTAATAAAATTATGTTGGATAAATAAAAAGTAGGCGGTGAAAACGTGTAAAATCACGGTTCGTATTTATATTCGTGACGTTGCCTTATTACAAGGGGAACTGGAAAAATTTCTGTCCAACAATGCTGCCACCATTGAATGTTAAAATCCTTTCCTATTTCCCCTCGTATTTGTAAAGCACACGCTGTATAATAAAACTGATATATTACAGAAAGTATAGGTGGAAACACACGATAATATAATTATAAGAATACACCTTTATTAAATTATGAATTACAACGCCGGGAATAATAATATCAAGATTAACGGTTATTAGATTTACGGTTATAGTCGATTTAAAACTATACAATGCATTAGAGCGTTAAGATTATATAAACAGATACGGACGTAGCACCTTCTTAACATTTTTTTTTCGATCGCATCCTAGAGGAAATATCTCTAGTATAGTAATAACGGTTCTGATGCAGATTCCTCAGCGTTCGAGTTAAATTTTTATGGCAACCTTAAATTTTAATAAGAATAGCTTTAAGTAACTATTATTACGCCATCTATCGTTATTATTTTTTTATTCTAACTGTTGAGGATTTGATAAATAATCTAAACCAGGGGGAAAAATCTAATAAACCGGTATTATGGGAGCTTGCTGTAAATATAATGCAATAACAATTATTTTTATATCATCGTCCATTACCCTATTTATATTGTGGAGTACCTGGTACCTGTATATCTATCTATCTGATTAGATAATTTTTTGTTAATTAAAAGTTTCTCGAATGGATTTCCTTGGAATCTTCTCCGGTTAATTAATGGAACTCTTGATTGGTTCTTTTATCTAAATATTATGTTCCTGAATCTTAATAACGGAGCTTGTTACCTAAAGTCACTGAACTTGTGGGATGATATTAAAGATAGAAACGAACAATTTCGAACGATTAACCAATACAACACAATTGTAGATACCGCTTTGGCTTTCATTGCTGAAGAGAACCGTTAATAGGCAAAACTAAATCTCAAAATTGACGTAGAAATTGTTTTTATTGGAAAAAATCGAATATCAGCTTCTTCGTCTATTACGTGGCTCTGGTTTCTGCAATAGTGGTGCAGTTAGATGTTCCTTGTCATGGTAACAATGCCCTTGTCTTGCCCAAGTCTTTGCTCTATCCTCGCTGTAGTTTCCAAGGAATATCTTGAGTGTCTCAAATCAGGGAGATTCTTCCGGAGGGATACTCTGAACCTCTCTCCTTTATATTTGAGCTCTTTCTTGTGGGTGCTCATCCCTATATTGCAATCGTGAAATTTAAAAATTTCGATTTAAACAAGTAGAAGCTGTATAAAAGAAGGCGAAACACCCACGCCAATAAATTACTGTAAGTTCAAAGTTATATGCAACGAATCTGGAAAATAGCTGGATTTAAATTCGACTACTAAGATTTCCTATTACTCAAAGCTGAAATAGAGCGTACAGGAGGACTTTCGCAGAAGCAATACGGCTTTAGGGAGGGGGAGGGCAGGTAAACAATAGATGCGATTCGAGAAGTGATGAAGACTGCCGATGAAGCCGCAGCTTTCTCGTGCCAGCATCCGAGGTTATGTGTCATGATAACATTGGACGTCAAGAACGCTTTTAATAGTGCGTCCTGGCAGCTGATACTGGAGCAGTTAAGAAAGAGATGGACAGAAGAAGGTCTAATAAGCCTTATAGCGTCATACTTGTCCGAACAGAAAATCCAACTTTAAGTGGAAGATGGTTAAAATAAGTAGCGGTGTTCCACAACAATCAGTCCTGGGCCCAACGCTATGGAACGTGCTGTACGACGACCTATTTAAAGAGGAGTTACCAGCAGGCGTCGCGTTAATTGGCTTCGCGGACGATGTAGCCATGACCGTGATAGCGAAAGAAGAGCGAACATTAATGAATATTGCAAATACCGCCCTCAGGAGGGTTGCAAGGCGGCTAGAAGAGAAAAAACTACATCTGGCGCCAGAAAAAACGCAGGCTGTCCCTTTGACCACCAAGAGGAAGATTGCGCCTATATTCTTCGAAGTCCAGAACACGAAAATTACACCTGGTAAAGCAGTGAAGTACTTGGGAGTTTGGCTCGACCCCAAGCGAACCTTCGCTGAGAGAAGGCTGAAAAGACAGCAAAAGCTCTAACGAAACTGATGCCGAACATCGGAGAACCGAGAGCATCCAAGAGGAGAACTCTTGCCAGCGTAGTGTATTCCAAGCTACTGTATGCGACGCCCGTTTGGCACCAGGTAACAAACAACGCAAAACTTACCAGAAAGTTGGCCAGAATTCAAAGGCTGGCGAGTATAAGGATATGCAGCGCATATAGGACTATATCCACAGAAGGAGCTGGCGTCTTAGCAGGACTGCTTCCCATACAATTAGTGATCTAGGAAAGGAAAAGACGATACGAGGGCGAACCAAAAGAGATCGTGATCGATGCGTGAACAAGTGGCAAGAAAAGTGGAACAGCGGTTCCAATGGAAGATGGAAGTGGCGGTTGATCCCGGATATTGCTACCTGGGTCGACAGGCGATGCCTCTTTCGGGACACGGCTGCTTCAGGACATACCTATATCGGATGCGACGGGCAGACACGGACCAGTATACCTACTGTGAGGAAACAGACGACGTGGAACACACACTCTTCATATGCACAAGATGGCAAGAGGATAGGCAGGTATACAAGGCAACGACAGGCTCCGTTTTCAACCTGGAAATTATGAGGCAGGACTAATTACAACGAGGGAGGCGTGGTCAAGTATGTATGAGTGCATAAGACGCATCATAGAGTTCAAAGAGAAAGAAGAACGACAAATAGCAGGTTAGCTAAGACGGCTCCCTGACATCGAAGTAATGCGAAAGCGGTTCCCGATGCACTGAGCGAGACGAGAAGGGGGAAGGTTCCAGTGCAACAAGCAAAGGTGCGACTGTCTTCCTTGCTAGCTTCTTCGTTGCCGCTGATTCCGGTATGCCCGGGTACCCAGCATAATTCAACTCCGTTTTCTTTGCCTAGGTTGTTTAGTCTGTTCAGGGACTCCCAGACTAATTGTGAGCTGATGCACGCCATTCTGACATGTACTTGACTATCGGAAAAAATTGTAATGCTTTGTTTTCGATAGTTCCTGTCCCAGTCCTGATCTCCGCTTGGGAGACGCTAGGATATATTTCTATTGACTCGAAGTATTGGGTTCCTGGTTTAAATACCGTTGCACCTGTTTGTTTGTCGGTTTTAGAACCATCAACGTTGATGGTCACCATTTGATGATGGTTTCTTTTAGGGAGTAGGTGGAGGATTCTCCCACCAATTCTCTCTTATTACTTAGCTCCGTAAGAAAGTTCTTTTCGAAGCTGTATTTCCTAACCACTTCATCGTTTGGTACACTTAGAAGTGGGGAGAGTCTCAGGGTCTGGAAGCAGAAATTGCAACTTGCGATTTAATGGCTGGTGGTTGGATATCAAGGTAAGATCTAACTATTTCTAAATTACTCTAAGCCGAGAGGTTGTCTAAAACTGTAAATTTTTATTTGTGGAAAATTCTAGTCATTTGAATTGTAAGTTTTATTTCCAAAGCTCCCACCAAGATGCTGTCAGATTTGGAGTAATTAATTTTTTATCTTCATTTTTGAACTCAAATCTACTACTGTGATTTGCTTATTGTATAGCCTACAGCGCAGCGAACCTAGATTTGGCTGCTGGGGCTTCTGAGGGATTCTAGGGCCAAAAGCGATTCGTCGTTCTGTCAATGAATCTCTCGTTTCCAAGAAGTTTGTAATGGTTTTAGTTAAACGAAACAACTGAAAATCTAAAGGATAATCTTCTCGGAATCAGAACCATTCATTCTGGATGATGTCAAGTACAAAAGTTCCCCTTTATCACTCTTCAAGACGACAAATTAGAGCTATTGGATGGTTTTTTTCGGCTCATAGACAAGATGATAACTATAAAATGCTTCCAAACTGATCATCTCATTTCTGCACCAATTTTGAGTAGTTTTTAATCTAAGCGAGATTCTGAACATTTCCCAGCAAGATTCCTTATTTTGGATGAAACCTGGGCTCACCATTATCATTCTGAATGAAAAAGGCAGAGCGTGGAATGGAGGCACAAGGATTCACTACCCTCCTCGAAAATTTCATGCTACAGCATCTGCGGAGAGGATAATGGTCAGACTATAACTGGATAATATTGTGTTGCTTTAATTTTAAAACTTCGTGGTTCCATCAAAGAAAAAAAGGAAGAGAAAACTCAGATGGGGTGTGCTGTTTCATGAGGACAACGTTTCTGCCCACAGGAGCTATGTTTCAATGACTAGAATTCATTCTCGGGATTTGGCCTTTAGTCGCTTCCATATATTCCCCAAACTCAAAGATCACCTTCGACTGATGATAGAGGCGAACGAGTGGTTTGCAACCCAAGACAAAACATGTTTTTGCTGAGGGTGTTAAAGCTCTTTACCAAGTGTGTTAACGTCTTAATCACAGAGACAATCTAATCCAGTCGATATTAAAAAAAATTGTTTGTGTAACTTTCTTTTGAATCTCCCTGTAGATCAAGAACAACGAAATGGTTGCATGCAAAATTGATTCTGATGTAAGTACATACATATATGTATACTGTTTTACTAATGACGACGTGTATTTCAATTTGATCACGCACGTCAAATTCTATCCTTATCTACTACATCTCAAATACGATCACAATGTCCCATCGTAGCATTTAAGTCGTATATATAGAGATATCATTGTTTTAAATTGTTTCACAGAGTATCAGACTGATCATCCGTGGATAAATCAAATCTGAATGCTAGGAGTACGACAATGAGATCCGGGTATTCAGTCAACTGGCACCCAGCGCTTGTATGTGTGTGTGTGTGTGTTTTTTTTTTTTTTAGTCATTGTTCCTCTTCATCTGTACCGACGACCGAACGACGACGCCTGTCATCGCCGTATTCTGCTGTTCTTCTTCGTTCTCATGTTCTAAAATCGTTCGCGTTGCGCTTTTGTTTCTATGTTTCCAACAAACCATTTTTTTCTCCTTCCATTCTTTCGTTCGCCGACCGACGATAAATTTCACGATCATTTTTTCTCGCGATCTTTCTAATGGTCGTGGCTTCGAAATGCTCGAGTAGTTCCGTACGGGGGCTTTGTTTTATCCGTGTGGCGAAAAGCAATGTGCACCGGAGAGAAAAAGATAGAGCGAAAGAGAGCCAATTAACGGTCTTCCAGTTTGACCCTCTATTTATCATTTTTATTCATCTATACGCAAAGATGAGGCGCGAGAATTTTCGAATGGAAACTCGTTTTATAGTTATGTGATGTCACGCGAACTTAGCTAGGAATGATATGTTATACAGTGTGAGTCGTAAGCATATCAACAAATCCTTCCAGAAAGGCCGTTCAAAAAATGGCTTGTAGTTTATCTTCTGCATTCTAGGCTTTATAAATCGTCGTTAAGTTTCATAACTGATTTTTTTTCTTTAGAGGATTGCTTGGTGGTTGCTAAAATTTTTAATTCTCAGTCTTCTAAGTCTTTAGACACCAACACAAGAGATGAAGAATAACACATTTATCTCTTGTGGACATATAATGTGAATGGAAGTATAGTGGACAAAGAAGGCCGAATTACACACGCAAGTAGAATGACAAATCTTTCTCGCGATAGCCAATTAAGAAAGAGGTAAATAACACTAGCGCGAAATAATTTGTAGATGACATCGCACATCATTTGTTCACTCCAACGATACACATACAGCACATGACGCGATTTATTCACGAACTTGCGACCGATATAAAAGAATAAAAACAGATGGCGCGTAAAATAGCGCACTGTCGTACTGTATGGCAGTCTCACGATTGCAGTTAAATTATTATTCGTGAATATTATGAACCGCTACATGTCTGCACGACACACGTATAAGCGCCTCGGAGAGCAGGTACCGCGCATACAGGGACGAAACTACGATGGTTGTCACTTTATCATCAACAGATTAGTGGGACAATTAGATTAAATGGCAAAATCCACCATACTACGAAAATGAAAAAGTCTAATGTAGGTTAGGTTAGGTTAGGTTAGGAGTGGGGTGGCATGCGGGTCTGTTTCACCGCGACTTTTACAGGTCTATTGTGATCCCCGTTACCTTAGAGAACGCTCTCTAGTTTCGCCTTCTTAATCAGACTTATCATTTTTGAGAGCGGCTCTTTTGTGTAGCCGTTGGCTGTGGGGTTCTCTACCCCCATTACTAGAAACCTTGTCCTCGCTAGGCCGTCACAGTGGCACAAAACATGAACTGGGGTTTCTTCTTCCTCTTGACAGAATCTGCAAAGAGCATTTTCTGCCAGGCCTATGTTAAACATATACCTATTCAGTCTGCAATGACCGGTCATCAGACTTACTATCATTTTAACAGTCTTCCTGTCTTTACTCCGTAGGTCTTCAGTAAACTTAGGCCTTTGTTCCCTTAGGAACTCCTTAGCCTGTCTTTGTCCTGGCGATCTTTCCCGCCATTCCTTGGACTTGTTTTGTGACCATTCATAGATGGACCTCTTAATTTGTGATTTGGTAATGCCGAAGGAAGGGGTCGCTCCTATGAAAGGCCTTGACGAACCTCGTCTGGCCAGCTCATCGGCCGCCTCGTTTCCCTTCACTCCCGTGTGGCTGGGGACCCAGGCCAGTCTAATGTAACGTGTGTTTACACAATCAAAATTCTATAGTTCCATCTTCTTCTCATTGGTTGTCTGGCATCTTCTACAGGTGGGCAAATCTTCTTCTAACTTTACTTCCTCTTCCGATATCCTTCTGGCGGTCCTTGGGTGTTGACGAGTTGACTTTTTGGAGTCTTCTAGGGGATGTCCTACGAAATCAGGCATTGCCTTTTATTGGAAAAATAACCTCTCTAAACATCTTTAAAAGTTTATTTATTGTTAAATATAGACAGCCTTGGCCAAAGCATTGAGCACCCTATTTTTTTTTTAATTTAACCTGTATAGCAGCACATTTTTAATGCCTGGTTTGGATGTACAGCAGTCCCTTGTTATTCGCGGAGGATAGGTTCTATGAAAACTTCGCGAATATTGAATTCGCGAATATCAGGGTACAAAAATAACGTAAAGTATAGGGATATGTTCCGAGTGAGAACAGACCGTGTAATTATAACTTTCAATTTATATTTCTTACAACAATATTTATCTAAATAAATAATATAAACGACATTATTAGTCATTTAATTCATGTCTGCAAAAGAACGTAAATTACTAAGTTGTAGATGGACCAGCTGTGCTGTCTTGATATTCTATAATGCCGGGTAATTTGGGAGACGCAAAATAGCTCAATGAAAATGTGTATCTATCTCATCAACTAAATTTTTAGCAGTGTCTAGAATTGAATGAAGTTGTTCTAGATTTTTTATTGATAGCAGATCTTTAGAGACTACAATGCCCTCATCAGCTCGGTTTTCTTGATTGTCTTCTGGATGTAATTCCACCAAATCTTCAATTGTCAATTCAGTATTGCGTGAAGAACCTCCAAAATATTATGAAGATCTTCAAAACCTTCCCCTCTTATTTGCCTTACTATATTAATGAGCTGACTTGTGTTTACTTCAGGCAGAGCGATATTAGAGAAATATTGCCGAACGCATTGAGGCCAAATGTTTTTCCAATCGGCGTTCATGGTTGAACATTTAATATCATACGACGATGTTTTTATATTTTGCATCACATCCATAATATTATAGCTTCGCCAAAAATCGCGACGTGTAACACTTTCAAGTCTCTGTAGCTTTTACCATGACAGTAAATGTGTATTTTAAGTACAGCTTCTTAAAAGTGGCAATAACTCTTTGATTCATTAGTGGAATTCTGGAAGTTGTGTTTGGCGGCAAGAAAACTACACTTATATTTTCATGCACCTTTTCTAAGTTTACCGAGTGATTGGAAGCATTGTTCACTATCAGTAAACCTTTAAAATTTATGTTTTGTGATTTGCAATATGTTTCAACCTCCATAGAAAAGCATTTAAGTAATCAATCATTAAAAATTGAACTTGTCATCCATGCCTTTTTATTAAATTGCCAATGTGCTGGTAATTTCCCTTTATCTACGTTCTTAAGAGCACGAGGATTTTCTGAATGATAGATCAATAGTGGTTTGCATTTAAAGTCTCTTGCAGCATTTCCATAAAGTAACAGTGTTAACCTATCTTTCGCTACTTCAAACCCAGGTGCCTTTTTTTCTTCCTTGGAAGTGTATGTGCGTTTTGGCATGCGCTTCCAGTAAAATCCGGTCTCATCGGCACTAAAAACTTGCTTAGTGTTGTATCCACCATCCTCAATTATTGTTTGTAACTCTGGCGGAAACCGTTTCCCAGCTTCGTGATCCGCACTAGCAGTTTCGCCAGGATGGAAATCGGTCAAATCATCCTTTACTAGCAGCAAACGTTTCACTCTTTAGAGATGGTGTTTCATGGAGTTAGGTGATCATAAATCTGTTTAGCTTTTGTTGTTATGCTTACTGAATCAATACCAATTTTTTTCTTGTTGTTGTCTTCAATCCAGTACATTAGTAATGTTTCCATCCTTTCTACTAGTGAATATCTTGTCCTCTTTACTTTTTTTGCTGACAGTGGTGTTGCATTTTGAAGAGACTGCTTAATCGACTCTTTATTGGATCTTATAGAGCTAATAGTAGACTCATTTACATTGTAGAGTGGTCCAATTTCAGAAGCCTTCTCACCGTTATCTAACCGCTCGAGTATATGCCATCTTGTGTTCAGATCTAAAACACTTTTCTTTCTTTTTGCAACACTCGAAGATTTTTGTACGTATAAAGTTACAAACTTCAATATAAAATAATCAATATGAGGTTAAACTTGCCAACAATAGGCCAATTTTATGCTTTTGTTATTGAAAAATATGTATACTCCACATGCTTTGTTTCCTGACACTGGCATTTAGAATACCCCAAAAATGCTCAATGGGATTCAGGTTTGCAGACTGGGTGGACCAGTTCAAGAATACAACATTCTTGTCACAAAACGAACCCATTGTGGTCACTGATTTACGACCCTATTCAAACTGGTGTCATCAAAAATGCATGTTAACGAAGACCGCAACACAGACTCTAACACGTGAATGTACTTTTCGCTCTTCATAGGACCTCCACAGAAAAACATTTTGTCGATGTCTGCGGCAGTCATGCATCCCCAGACCATTATACTTTCCTCTCTGTGTTTAACAGTGCATACCATACAATCGAGGTGATATTCTTTGAAGACTCAACGCCTCAGAACAATCATAATTTCCTAATCTTGCTCCGTAAAGTATCGATATCGTAGAGCCAACTGTAATCGATTTCTTTTGTTGTTATTGTCCGTAAACCACGGCTTCATTCTGTCTTTACAACCCTTTTGGCTCGCTTCTACAAGTACGAGCGCTAATGGTTTTTCCAGCCTCCTCCTCAGACAACTCAGAAACGAGTCAGAACTCAATCGTTTTCTGCCTGATTTCGGTTTATTGAAGCGTACCCCGGTCTCGGTGGCCACAAAAGGTTTCAAACCCACCCCTAAGAGAGACGCATAAACAAGCAAGATCAGACGAGATGGGATCATGATTGGAACAACGTTATGCTTTCTGGCGAGGAGCAATTTAACTTGAACGGCCATGATGGTTTCAAAAATTATTGGCACGATTTTGGCAAGAACAGTGGAGTTGCGATGAGTCGAAATATTAATGGTTTCGGCGACTTTCGCCAATAACAACAAAGCCCTTTTATGTTTTATTTCTACGCGAGTGAATTCGAATTCTTAGATAGATCTTTTGCAAATGGTTCTGATAGACTGTGGTGAACAATTGCTGAGAGAAGAGTAGATATTTCAGCAAGACAATGCAGCTATCCATAATTCCAAACGAAAACGAAAGGGTGGTCTGATCGCTCGCCCGATTTGAACTCCATCGAAGATCTTTTGGGAAATATTGGCAACAGATATGTGTGCCAAAATTAAATAATAAAATCTGCGATAACATGGTGTTGAAATAATATTCCTATTTCCATACAGAGTAAGGAGACCCACATGTTTGAAGTTATTTTGAGAAGTAGAGAATCTAACACTTACTACTAAATTATTAAACTCCTCCATTTAATCAAACCGTCCCGCTCTGGAGTCATCAGTTATATTCGCTCTCTCCTACTTACAGAATTTATAAAGCACAATTATATTCCCATTTGTAACGTTTGGAGGACGATATCTGAAGGCAACACGTCCTCATTAGTAGTTCAGCGAGATGAAAGGACAGTTTTATTTTAACGTGTTGATGTCCCGATGGTATAGATCATTAATACATGCCGTCCGCTTCGCGAAACTTTAAACATCCATCATGCACTGCGGCCACAATAAATCACGCCAGATCTTTATTTGAAATCTGCTGGCAAATAAGCTAAAGCGAAAAAAAGTCATTCAGATTGCTTAGTAAATGTTCATCGTCCCCCGTTCGATCTTGATTCAATATATTTATATGAGTGATTTTTATCTCGAACTAAATGTTTATAGTTAAAAGATTAATAAGTAATGATTCAGGTCGATTTATTCGAAACAATCTGTATATATGTGTACAAAAATTTCAGACCAATATAAACAAGGATATCACTTACAGATTTCTTCGTCTATTCCATTCCTTATACATATAATAAGATCTAAAAAGAAGAAAACGAAATCATGCTCGCAGAATCCCGAGATGAAATTAACAACTAAGAAGTGGTCCGCGAGAGATATCACCGAAATATGTCCGGATACCAGCGTGACCATTACGAACGGTGGGCGGTACACTACGGTGCAGGTGAGCTAATGACAGGATAAAGTTTTACAATGCCGATCGTGTCTAATTGGATCCTAAGCGGATTAATTAAACGGTAATCGATAAATTCGTACCGTCATATTCGCAATGGGGGCGTACCCCACGACGTCATATTTTCATGTCGAATTCTTATGTAATTTGTAATTTATTCTTGCCGTTGTAACGTCTACCAGGTGCTTTCTGCTGTTAAATATTGTTATTGTTTTCTGCTTAATGGTATAAACTGTATACCTGTTTGTACTAATATACTGGTGTTCTAAAAATTAATCGCCAAACAAAAATCTAGAAGTGGGGACTGGATGAACATATCCTAGAATCAGCACCAAATCTAGGTACCATAATATAAATAATTCCTTAACCGATAGGAAACTGGAAAGGTCCAGTTATGAAATAAAACAATGTCTAAGATGTTGAATTACAAAAAAGTCAATGAGTTTGATGCTGAAGACCAATTTCCTGAAGGATGAATCTGCTGTAGAACCTGCTGAAACCTGTCACACCCCTGCCACTACATTGGAAAAAGAAAAATTACATAATGAGGTGCTCTTTCTGTCCAAGCTTTATAAATTGAACAGAAGAAACGATTTGACTTTCTACGGTAGCTGGTATCTAGAGGCTGTGTTGAAAACATCTAGTTTCGGCAGGAGCGACTCTTTTGCAGATTTATAATCGACCTCATGTCTTATTAAAAGGTCAAAATTATAGACATAAAGTTTAATTACCAATTAATTCAACCAATCACGGAGGAGGAAACGCTAACAGGGATCTTGGGGAAACGACCATTATCCAGAACACGCTTCAACTTACTGCGCAGTAGTTGTGGGAGGTTTTAATAATCCGGGAGGCTCCTATGAGCAATGATATTATTGCCGGAAACAAAAGCAGAATATCATGATGACGAGGCATGGGAACTTTTTCTTTGAAAAGAAGGACTCAATGAAAGGAGGGAGATGGAAGATTGGGGGTTGGAAGGGTGACAGCAGCATCCTTGCCGAACAACTGTCGCTCGATCATTACTGGTACTTTTGGTCGTCACTTCGAAATTTCTAGGCAAGGCCATGTTTCTGATCGAAAATCGATTTTATTTTGTGTAGATGCTTGGAAATGTGTTCAAAAGACACATTTCAAGACCATTCCGAAAGTCCAGTAACTTGCCCATTGCAAATTGAATGCCCTCGAAGGCTCCAGTAGATCATTTCCGAAATGTTTCTACCTGAATATCTTCAATTCCTCACATGTGCAGATTACATGTAAACTTGTTTCCTCCTGTAACCCGGATACCCTGCACCAAGGTTCGCATACCCGACCCGTCTGGTATAGTTGCTTCCTTAAGGGACAGTGTCCAATTATCAACCCAATAATGGTCTTCACTTGTTTTTTATTGCGTCTAATTAGGTTTTCAGGGAACTTACCGTTCCCATCCCCTATTAGCGCTTTAGTGTGGAGTTGACCATCAATCGACCTCCATTTCCTTATTTTGTCTAACCAAGACCAAATCTCCCTTTTAGTAGAATCGGCCATTATATTGCCCTGAATATCCTCATGTCCGGGCATCCAAAGCAAAGACACCTTATTGTCTTCTGTCAGTATATTGAGGTCGTGTTTGCAATCTTTAACCAATCTTAACCTAGTAAGAGAATTCATAACTGGAGAGGAGACTCTTGAGCTTCTTCTCAGTGTGCATTTTCCTGACTCGGTAAGAATATAAGCAACTGATTGATGCCTTACCTTACGAACTAAAAGGAAGCAATGTGTTGTTTCACGAAGAATGGACCACAGCCCACACCACCAAGGTTTCGATAGATGTTTTGATATATGAAGTCAGGAAAATCAGAATCGAATTGCTGAACACCTAAACTTCGACTATAGCTTTGCTCAAATGGGTCTCCCTTACTGATGGTGGTGGAAACTAGAAAGTAGGATGTAATCATCAGAAATTCAGATTATTGCGGGTCTTTTGTGAAAATTTTGCAATCTAAAAAGCCATACTTAACACCGTCAGTGCAAAAATTCGACTTAACGACAGTTATACTAATCAGAACTGAAATCAGGCCTAACAACACCTGTAACCCGTTCATAACGTGTTTTGATGCCTCATTTTATTCTATTGTAATTGAAGGAATCCTGGAAAGCACGACAAGCTACCAGTAGTAACTAAATTTATGTAACTGACTTTAACCATTCGTAAATTGACTAAAAGGGACGTTTTAGACTTTGATGATCTTGAGTTGGGAAGTCGTCGACACGCAAGCCTGTATCTAAGATACCAAAACAAATGATATACATATCTTTGGATCTAATATAACAGAACATTAATCTGTTGGCCTTTCCCTTATGTAAACAGTTATGTGTTGATTTGGCACAAATTTATGTGCCAAGAATATAGAGAGTGCACCAATGTCAGGTCAAAATCTCTCAAATCACTTTGATGGGATTTCTCCCCAAATCATTGGAATCCTACAAGTATTTAAAATAAATTTGCGGCTACTGGATTACCAATAGTTCTCAAATTTTCGTAAATAAATACAAATGATCTTCATAAATTGGTCCCCAAGGTTTACTAATTGGGGATTATTGAACAGGAAATGGTCAAGTCTTTCCTGAACAGCATTCCTTGAGTAACAACCGAACATTAACATCCATCAGGCACCTACTGGTCCATTATCCATTGAGGGCAGATAGTTGGACCATTTCTTAGGAATAATCATAATACTTACTACACGTGTCTAAATCCAAAATGGATGTTATTGTTTACAGTCGTTCTGTATTAATACATCATCCCTAAATAGTCCTGTTCTGCATTTACAAGCATATTTTTCCCATCGCGATGCAATTCTGGTACAACTACCGTCGTGCATATAATAATATGATGCTCTCGCAAGCCTCTTACAAACATAGCCGTTTGAATAATACAAATGTAGGACACCGACAATAGGATAAAAGCACGTACGCAAATAAGCTCTAAACAAGATACACTCTAGCTCTGGATGGTGGCGTGTAGTAGTACAAAAGATATTCCGACGAAAGAAGAACGTCATTTATATTTGACATTAGAATGACGATTTGCAAACTGGAAACAAGCACACCGAAAGAGCCATTGTTTTCTCTCGGCGTGTACTTATTAAGTGTTAAAATTCGCGGATAGAGCCGTTACATGGGACGATTTTTCCGTCGGAACAAATTCAATGCAAATGAAAACATGGAGAAAACAACTGCTTATACATATGTTTCGTAGACTGTAAGAAAATAAAATGGAATGGTTTTGTTTACACCAAATAGAGTTCTCTCTGCATGTAATAGCTAAACTATTTTCTGTGTCGGTGTCGGCTTTAAAATATACACACACACGTTGTATATGTATATGCCTGGAAGAAAAAGGGCGAAATGCAAATGGAAGTAGAGAAGAAAACTGTATATCGAGTTAAAATATGGCGCCGTTAGTGTGGTGCTACTGGTAGTAGTCGCAATAATTTATAATCGGCTTTTACGTAAGCTTACGGAGCTTTTTACACTTAACTTTATTTTCGCTGGCGAAATAAATTGGTTGTAAATATATTACCACGGTGTTGTGTACACAGGAGAAACAAGGTGATATGCTAAAAAGGCACCGAGTTTTAGTAGTTTTAACATATTTTATGGTGTTGAATTTTCCCGAAGACGGTTAGACGATAGATAACCACGATACTTTAATGCTTTCTTTTTAATTGGCTCTCTTGCATGTGTTACAATTTCAAAATTAGATTTTAATACCTCCAAGAATAATATTCGTCGCACAATTTCAGCTTTTTTTCCAATCAGGGATACAAATCAAGTTTTCCAAAGGCATGCCCAAAATAATTTCGGTCGTAGCTACTTCTAGATGAACCCTGTCAAAAACGTCCATCATTTGATAAGAAGTGACAATTGCTTTTGTACATTTTGGCATGGAGTCCGCTGGTTTTTGACAATTTTTAGAGGTCCTCTTATCACGACCGTTTCTGTCATTTTTATTTTTATAGTGGCAGGAAGCATAATCTTACCGAAGAATTGCTTCTCTTTGGGGTTGGCATTTTTCAAGCTTTTTGTTGAAATGCTATTACAACAACGATTTGTATTTTTGACTGTTCATCATTCATCAGAATTCCTGACGAATTTAGACTGCTATTCCTGAACTATGAAGTGAGTTTCATCTATATTTAAGACCTTGTTCCAATCTTCTGTAATCCAGTTGAAGCATTTTCTATCCCACACCATCCTCTGTTCCTTTTTGCGGTGATGCTTGAATAACTCTTCTATCAGTTTCCAAAAGTCTTCTACAGACGGACAAATGAGTCATGTGTCAACTTGCTTTCAAAGTAAAAAACCTATTCGTTTGTTGGTGTCGTCTTTTTTTCCCACAATTGTTCGATCTCTTCACTTCAACTGATCCCGTGTCACTTTACGATTCAAAATCAATGCCTCTTTGTGACTCATGCAGACGTGTGTTCACCCAAAGTGACAAGCATAATCTTACTAAAGAATTGCTCCTCCTTGGGTTTGGCATTTTTCAAGCCCTTTGTTCAAATGCTGTTCCAAAATCGATTTGTATTCGATTGACACTAAAGTTTAATGAAAACCATCCCCAAAAAATTAGGTTTACTAGATGTTTCACAGTTTGTTCGATATGAGCTGGAGTGAGTTGTTCATTTTGAGATTTCCTGGCGGATTCAGACCCCTATCCCTGAACTACGAAGTGAGTTTTTCAACTGTAAATAAAGCCTTCTTCCAGTCTTCTGTAATCCGATTAGAGCATTTTCTTTCCCACACCAACTTCTGTTCTTTTCTGCGGTGAATGGTGCTCGAATAACTCTTCTACCAGATTCCAAAAGTCATCTACAGACGAAGAGATGAGTCATGTATTGATAGGCCTGATACTACTAAGTCTTCTTGCAAGCAGTGACTTGTTTTTCTTGTATTCAACTTGCTTTCAAAGAAAAAACCTATTCGTTTGTTGGTTTCGTCTTTTTTCCCCACAATTGTTCGATCTCTTCACTTGAACTGATCCCGTGTCACTTTACGATTCAAAATCAATGCCTCTTTGTGACTCATGCAGACGTGTGTTCACCCAAGGTGACAAGCATAATCTTACTAAAGAATTGCCCCTTCTTGGGGTTGGCATTTTTCAAGCTCTTTGTTCAAATGCTGTTCCAAAAACGATTAGTATTTTTGGCTGTTCATCATAGCTTCGATTGACACCAAAGTTTAATGAAAACCATCCCCAAAAAATTAGGTTTACTAGATGTTTCACAGTTTGTTCTATATGAGCTGGAGTGAGTTGTTCATTTTGAGATTTCCTCGCGGATTCAGACCCCTATCCCTGAACTATGAAGTGAGTTTTTCATCAGTAAGTAAAGCCTTCTTCCAGTCTTCTGTAGTCCAGTTAGAGCATTTTCTTTCCCACACCAACTTCTGTTCTTTTCTGCGGTGAATGGTGCTCGGATAACTCTTCTACCAGATTCCAAAAGTCATCTACAGACGAAGAGATGAGTCATGTATTGATAGGCCTGATACTACTAAGTCTTCTTGCAAGCAGTGACTTGTTTTTCGTCTGTTCAACTTGCTATTTCGAGAAAAAAAAACCTATCGTCTGGTGGTGTCTTTCTTTTTCTTTCCAAAATTGTTCGATCTCTTCACTTCTTCAGCTGATCCTGTGTCACTTTTACGATTCAAAATCTTGCTTATTGCCTCTTGATCCACGCCATACTTTTTGGTAATGTTTCTTTGTGGCACATGCAGACGTTTGTTCACCCAAGGTGACAAGCATAATCTTACTAAAAAATTTCCCCTCCTTGGGGTCGGCATTTTTCAAACTCTTTGTTCAAATGCTGTGCCAAGAACGATTTGTAGTTTTGGCTGTTCATCATAGCTTCGATTGACACCAAAGTTTCCTTAAAAAACATCCCTAAAAAATTTGGCTTACTAGATGTTTCATAATTTATTCGATGTGAGCTAGAGTGAGTTGTTCATTTTGAGATTTCCTGGCGGATTCAGACCCCTATCCCTGAACTATGAAGTGAGTGTTTCATCTGTAAATAAAACCATCTTCCAGTCTTCTGTAGTCCAATTCGAGCATTTTCTTTCCCGTACCATCCTCTGTTCCTTTTTGGGGTGAGTGGTGCTCGAATAACTCTTCTACCAGATTCCAATATTCTTTTACAGACGGACAGATGAGTCATGTATTGTTACGCCTAATACTACTAAGTCTTCTTGCGAGCAGTAACTTGTTTTGTTGTGTTAAACTTTCTAGCTATTTCGAAGCAAAAACCTACTCGTCTGTTGGTGTCGCCTTCCTTTTTCATCAATAATTGTCAGATCTCTTCACTTCAACTGATCCCATATCCCTTTTACGATTCAAACTCTTGCTTACCACCCCTTGATTCACACCACACTTTTTGGAAATATCACTTTGTGATATACACTACTGTGCATAATTAAGAGACCACTTTACCTTGGACATTGAAATGCCTCCTTTTTTTGTTAATTACAAAAAGAACAAGGTACCTAGACACCATTTAAATAAACTTCATTTTAATAAATTATAAAACTAAAACGAAATTCTCTCTCTTCTTACTCGTCTAGGGAGGCTACTGACTAATTTATTGATGAATGTTTTCAAAATTGTGTTCCATTCCTCTTCTAGTACAGTGAACAACGCATTCGCGTTGGTTGGATTCCTCTTTTGTTTGGCCCAAACTTATTCAATGATATTGAGGTCTGGGCTTTGAGGCGGCCAAACCAGTCTCCACAACACCTTGTTCGGCTAACTCGTTCAAATATTGTTTTACAATCCAAGCACTATACTTCGGATCGTTATCTTGTTGAAAAATAAAGTTCTCGCCAATAAATAACAATCTAAATAACGTTCGGCTATAAGACGTCCGTCAATTCTGAGTAAAGGGTCAACTCCTGCTGAGGTTATACAGCCCCATACAAGAACAGAACCTCCGCCTTCTTCGAGATCCAGAAATGTGAAATTTTGAAACATCCATCCATAACACACAAGACCAATCTTCCGAAGTCCAATTTTTATGAATTTTTGCATATTGTAAACATTTCCCTTCCGAAACAATAGTTTTTTGCGAGCTATGCGGTCTCTAAGGCTGAATGAGGTGCGAACTGTCGACGTGGCTTCTCGCAGATCTTCAGCTACCTGCGTTGAAGATTTAGTGCGACTAGTGAACTAAGGCGCAAATAATTATCTTCTGTGTTCTTAAGCTTTTTAGGTCTTCCAACGCCTTTTTGATATTCTACTGATCCGATGTTAGCATACTTGCGTAATATTTTTTGAACGGCAATTTTCGAACACCCCACTTCTACAACAATTTCGCATTGACTGTAGCCCTGTTCTTTTAAAAAACAACCCTTTCATTTTACCATTAACAAACAAGAAATTGATGCTTACCACTTTCTAGTCAACAAAATTCTTAAAATATAAAAAATTTGGAACGAACATCCGCACAACACTAAATATCACAAGCCACTGCTACAAATTTAAAAGAAATCTTTTTACTGGGGTCATTAATCTCTTATGCGCATTGGCAGTTTTTGTCTGCGTTTATTTATTATTCATAGGCAAACACAGTTCTTCCTAGAACTGGAAAATTCGAGTCTATATTATGTTGAACATTATAAATTAAATGCAAGGAAATGTTCTCCCTAATGCAATAAGTATTTGCTATTAAGGTGGTCTTTTACTTATGCACACTAGTGTATGTAGACGTGTGTTCACCCAACGTGGCAATTGTTTTTTTTGCTTCCTAAGCGTGATATCCAATAGCAAGCACAGAATTATACGTTATTTTTTTCATGCTTTGACAGCTTTTTAGTGACGTACGAAATGCAAAATATCAGAAGAAAAGGGCTGACATGGTTTCTTCCGTTTATCATCAAATTTTTGGCCACCTTCAACATTTTTTCTTCTTATTACATCAGCATATGGTGTGCCAGCCTGAGAAGGTAGTAAGCATGAAACAATTTATGGTAACAAATGAACACGAGGTTGTGTCGTCTGAAATATTAGAAATTGGCGTCAATTTTGGCTCAGTCAGAAAACGTCATTTCTGGACATGTTTTGTGTTCACTGTTGTTTTCTGGAGCTTGTCTGACCAGGGTAGTAGGTAGATAGGTAGTACACTATTCATTCTTCTATGTTCCTAAAAGAAAATTTATTAATCCAATCCTGTCGTCACACGACAGAATCATATTTAGAACGTTTTTATCCTGACAGGAACTAGGGTGCCCTAAGAAACAGGGGTAAACAGGATAGGTAATAGGTATTTAGTGAGAAACGTATAATGCTACCGTATACGCATGAATAGAATGTCAATGCGGCGTAATATGGCGAGAGGAGGGGAGAACCGTAGAGCTACTAAATATTACGGGGATTATGCGACGATATACAGAAATATATTAGATTTAAATGGATTACTGTGTTGGACGGCTCCTATATATTGACTTGACGTATTTATTGGACCGTTATTTACTATTAGTGAAGTGCATTGACGGTAGATGGGACCGCCCTAGATACTCGAAAATTATTTTAAATCTGTTAATAATTTAATGTCGTAGCAGGATGATGGTAATTAAGGAAAGCAATTTAAGCTTGCTTAAGTACGGGAATAGATTTTTTTAATGGTATTAAAGTTTCACTCATGTGTGCATCTCAAATAAAATGCGTGGATTATATTCGTGTTTTAAACTGATTACTGGCGGTTTCATTGCTTAGATGGGATTAGTTTGGGTAGATAATGATGAAATGAATATAAATTTGGTTCGAAATAATCTTCTCCTGTAAATAATGAAATAAATAAATGAGAATAAATTGCAAAATTTGACATAATACAACCCTGTACAGAAATAGGGTTATTAAATGAGAACGATTTGATAAATTTGAAATGTATGCACAATGAACAAAAAAAATAAGCGTAAATAATCATACGGATATAAAAGTGATCGTTATTATCACAGGTCGTCTTCTTTTGTATTGCAGCCCTAGGGGTTTAAAGACGCGGCGTTATTAGGGTCTGAGATTTTGACACAAAGTACAGGATGTTTAGAAAAATGTCAGGTATACAACAGAACGTATGTAGGTACCGCACCGAAAGTAGTTTTAATGTGTACTCACCTGCATAACATCGTTAAAATTCCATAATAAAAATTCAATACAAATATAATGAAATACAAAAGGGTAAACTTTTCAACAAAATGGTATAATATACGAGGGATGAGCTAGAATTATTGAGGATAGAAAGATTGATACAAGTTTTTAGAATTTTTATTTTAAATATGTTCAAAGTAATTGCAATTTACAATAATGCACTTAACCATTCTCTCCTTCCATAGCTTAAAAAACGTTCAACCAGCTGTCAATCTCTTCTTCTGATTCGAACCTTTTCCCTCTCAAATAGTTTTTGAGCTCAAAAATAGCCACGCATCGCCAAATCCGGTGAGTAAGGAGGATGTTCTATAATTTTGATTTTGTTTTCAGCTAAATACTGAACAGTTCTCCCTGCTGCATGGGACGACACATTATGATGATGTAACATGATTCTCTTTCTTGGGACTTTACTGAACACAGTAGGCAAACAATTTTCAACATACCATTTAGCGGTAACTGTCTTCTGATCTTCTAATTTAATTGAGGACACCATCCTCATCTTTATGTATCCAGATTCGGTTTCTCTTCTCAAGTCGGAACATCAAAAAATGGTAGATATGTACGTTTCATCGCCAGTTACAATTTTAGAAATAATTTGATGGTCTCCATCATTCAACATATCTAAAGTTTGTTGGCAAATTCTAACACATTCTGCTTTTTGTAAATCTGTCAGATCTGTGAAGGTACAAACCGAGTTACAACCGTTTTCAAATGTACATAAATGCTCGTGCAATATTGATCTCACTTGCGAGGATCCAATCTTCAGATTGAACTCTATCATTGCATACTGAGGTAATGTGGTTGTCCTCCTCCACCTTCTTTAGCCACCGCCGCAGCAATGTTTTCGAGGAGAGCCAGCTCCTTCTTCTCCTGCACTTGCAACCTTGTTCAAATTCTTTATATCATCTATAAACAACCGAACTGCACAAACTAAACTGCAATTGACAGATATAATAGTGCACTATTTAATAAACAACAATTTGTTTTGCACGGGTAACTAGATTTTTCAATTCTCAATAACTGTAGCCTATCCGTCGTAACAACTCAATTTAGTAACCCACATTTTTTACTATTTCAAAACTGTCTCCGATACGCATCTCTATCAGTTCCAATTTTCGTATCGGCAAGTCCAATAATCACTGCTACCTAAACTAAATATTAAATTGAAAACCGTCACCATTTTAGGAACACCACAACTCTATTGTTCTGCTGGGTTAGATCAAATTTTGTAGCTACAGGTCGACCAGAATGCCGTGGCAGTACCAACGCGTGAGCCATGAAATCTGCCTCTTACATCAGCGCACCAATCACAACTGAGTGCTGCAACGTCATACTCTTACCCAACTTCTATGACTTAAGCGCAACTGCCACGGGATTCTGATCGAAAAACCGAAATCTTTTCATATCCGATCAGTTTTTTCTCAAAATGTTCTTAAAACCTACCAAAAATTGGACACACTTTTTACTTCTCTTCCACCAAATAATACCCACATCTTGCCCCCATTGGATGTTGCAATTTTCGGGCTGTTAAAAAATAAGCAAAAAATTGTAGTCAGCTCGAAAAAAATGATTTTTTTCGCTGTCGTACTAAATCACCTAAAGATATCTTGTAATAATAGTGCAGATTAAACTTTGAAAACAGGTTTTCAGAAACTGAAATCATGCCTCTTTAACCGGTTCAGGAAGACCGGTGCAACAGAAGAAGAAAAATTTGGCGAAAATAATCGAAGTTCTGATGTTGCAGGCGAGAACCATTACCTCCCTCTGACGATCATTCATTGTTTGATGATCCTCTCCAATATTTGCGGCTGTATGCCGGCGGTAGCTTAATCAATCTTCGCTTCTAGATGATCCAAAACTTAAAGTAGTCAAATCACATGATCACAGTGACCAATTCACAATTTCTCACTGTGATATGCTCAAATCGCCAAACTTGTCGCTTAACAAATTGGGAGTAGCATATGTCACCTCCAAAGACACCACCCTCCCCTACTACAGGGATATTGCCAACTCACTTTGATGATACAGATGATTCTAGAGTATTCGATCTCTGCAATCAAACAGTTAATTTAGACTGTTTTTGCACTAAGAACAATTTTGATTATTGACAAAGCTATTCATCCAAAAATGGATAATTTGGCCCAACTCAGAATCATCTTCCAAATGCTTCCAATCGTCAAAGTTCCAATGCAATTTGTGATCATTTGGTTTTAACACTTGAGTCAATACAAACTTGCAAGAATGCAGACAAAAATCCTTAGACAAAATTATCCAACCTGACGTCTAAGAAAGCCCTAATTGTTGCAATCGTCGTGAAATTAATAAATTTGCGGACTTGAACTCACGTTGAATTTTTTTTTTCAGAACGATGTAGGTGTGATGACAGCCCATTTCTCTAGTAGACAAACGTTGAGCACCCAAGAATGAAGTCGCCTTTTTATAATATGCACGGCAAAAATGGAAAATATACTGAAGTTTCTGCAATTTTACTCGTCAGATGGTAGAGATCTCTATTAAAAAAACTTATCCTTCCTGAAAGACCTTTTCTAATAGCTGTCGCCATAGAATTAAGCATTTTTCAAATGAGTAGTACATTGAATGGAGGAAATTTCGCCAATGAACATTCAAGTGTGAGGACATGCTTCCAACTGGCAACACCGTATAAGTATAGCCGAACCTTTTTCGTGGAACTGGTTCTTCGAAGCAAATCGGTGAATCATCTTTGCACAACTGGTTTTTTGAAACGAATCGGTGAATCATTTTAACACAACTAGTTGCTTGAAACCAAAACATAAACCAAACAATATGAATCATGTGAGAATGCAGGTTACAGCAAGCCCAAGAGATTCAACCAGACTCCATGCTGCAGTTCTTAGAATATCTCCTCGAAGTCTTTAACGAATTTTGCTCCAATGAATTAAAATTTCACCCTTAAGGAATTGTGGTCATTCAAAAGCTACTACTAATTTTTGTTATCTGACCGTAAAAATTCCCAAAGCATCAAGCCAATTTCCTCTTCGCAGTAACGAAGTAATAGTTTGAATTGGACTTTCTAAGATGAGACTAATTAAGCGAAATGAACGGGATTTTTTTCGAAAATGAACGAGAGAAAACGTTGACAATTGATTGAAGATGTTTTAATTCCACAACTTGAAGAATTCCTAATTTTAAAAAAGAATAAATAGGAATAAATGTACTCTTCTTCATTTAAGAAAAGTTTCCCAAAATAAAACATCAATTAATTACCTGAACTGTGGTGAAGTGAATTTTTCGATAGATAACAAAATAAGTACTTTCTTTAATAATGAAACCCTAATTCCATACTTATTTAATTCAAAATTAATTACACAAAATAATCTACATACAAGAAACGCTACTTCACATTATATTATATCCTTATCTCGAAACCTACAAAAAAAAAGACCCGTGGTACTCGAATAACCTTTTAATGTTTTTAGATTCCTCGCCTGATCTAGATTCCGTCCCCATTTTATCCTAATATATTCTTCGAGATCCGGAGATTGAGAACGTCCATACAGAGACTCACACACACACATACGCATAGTGAAACACATTTCTGCACCTTTCCTAAATAGAGAGACTTTCAGGGAATTTATGTTAGGTAATCTAAGGGGATTAAATCGCACAATTGGAGACTCATTTCTGTCGATAGTTAAGCCCGATTAAAGAGGACGCTCCTGTTATCTGTTAATCTGGAAGGACTTTTTTGTGTTGTGATGTGTTAGATCAAATTTTGTAGCTACAGGTCGACCAGAATGCCGTGGCAGTACCAACGCGTGAGCCATGAAATCTGCCTCTTACATCAGCGCACCAATCACAACTGATAGAGAGACTTTCAGGGAATTTATGTTAGGTAATCTAAGGGGATTAAATCGCACAATTGGAGACTCATTTCTGTCGATAGTTAAGCCCGATTAAAGAGGACGCTCCTGTTATCTGTTAATCTGGAAGGACTTTTTTGTGTTGTGATGTGTTTCTAGGCGGAGATATAAACACTGACAGGGAAGGTATAATAAGTAGGAATACGCTCCACGTGAATGCGCCCTCTTCACAATGAACTGGAGGAACTGTCAAACGAATGAATGCGAAAGGAGAGAATTAATAGAACTTTGAGAATATTTTTGTCGAGATCGTAGGTGATTTCGTCGGTTCTGTCTAGTCTAAGATTTGAAAACGTTATCAGCTTTCCCTTTCAGTCTTGTTCTTTCTTTTGAGTGAAGATGTTAGAATTTGATTAGGATAAATTTAATGGTTTGTTTTGTATGTGTTTTGAGTTAGTCAAATATTATTTCTGTCAATGCAATTTAATGTTAGATACTATGTAGGTCTATTTTCCTTATTTATAGGAGGCTTTTGTTTTCTCCCTTTTTATATACATAAATATACAGGCATATATTGAAGTTAACCCCGAAACACCGTATGGCTTTAAAATGATCCGGTATACCTCATAAACCCTTCTATTTTACTGGTTTTTATACATCGTAAAAAAAGGGTTATTTGTATACTAGCGTTTATTTAACGATGGATATATTGCAAGAATAAACAAAATAAATTATGTGAATTCGTGTGAGATTTAGTAAATATCTTTAAATGATTTTTAATAGGGTAGAAGGGTATTACAAATTAACCCATTCAGTGAATTTGTCTCTTCAGTTTACTGCATAGCACGGAAGTATATATTGACTATTAAAGTTCCATCGACATGATTACCATCAAGGCCCACTAGGCCTGTTGTGTGATTTGGTAGAGACTTAGAAAAAAGCTGATCTTTTCTTGATTATTAAAAAAAAAATGATAAATGATCAATTGGCTTTGTTTTGGCCAAAAAAGTAGTTGGCTGTTGAGCCAACAAGACTTAATGTACGTCAAAAGAAGCAAAAAACAAAATGAATTAATTTCAATTTAATATATGGTGACTATCCAGACTATGAGTGAAGTGTGCATCCATAAGTTTTCAGATCTTAAGAATGAACTAAACATTTATTTCGATTCTTTCGTTCTTTCTAACAAACTGAAACTGACTGTAGACTATATAATTATGAATAAGCTGAGTCAGGATGTCATGGGTTGGCTCCTTAAACGTGACATGATAAACACTTTTAAATGCTTAAGAAATTTCTACCAAAACTGCATTTTTTTATATAGGAATGTAATCATGAAGTCCCTTTACAATTTAACGTAGAATGTACTCGTGAAGGGAAAAGGGGAGCCATTTGAAATAAAAGTTTTCAAATTTTTAAAATAACAAAATTGGACGCCACTTTCTAGATTCAAAGCTCTCCATCCAGTCTAAAAGCTTTAATAAACTGCATTAACTGTGATGGTTTCAGAGAAGATATTTCTTCTTCGTCTATGACGTCTTTGCCGAGATAGTTGACTCGGGTTTCCATGATAGCGGTGCAGTAAGATGTCAGGTGTTCTAGATTTTCATCCTCAACCTCGCAGAACCTGCAGTCACTATATCTGCTGTGGACCTATTCTTGTTATCTGTTCACCAAGGTGACAATGCCCTGTGAGAAAACCTGTGAGGATGCGTAGTCTATTTCTGCTTAGTTCTAGCAAAGTTTTTGTTCTGTGCTTGTTGTAGCTTCCAAGAAAGATCTTGCGTTGTCTCAGAACAGAGAGATTCTCCCAGAGGGATGCTCTGAGCCTTTCTTCTCTGTCTTTAAGTCACGATATTTTCTAATTATCGCCTATAAATTGGCTTAAATTTTACTGATTTGGACAGCCATAGGTCTTACGTGTGCAAATGCTGAGAATGTGTGAGCTAAGTCGCTTAGATTTCGAAAAAAAAATTTATAGAGGGCTGCATCTGTCAAATATTTCTAAGGAACTGTGGTGATTTAAAAAATATGCACTTTAGACCGACAATGATGAAGTTTGGGAACTACCACACACCTTTTTCCGAAAATTACTTCCAATAGCTTCCCAGATACATTTCGGCTTAATTATTACTTCAGATCTTGGACTTTTCTGAGTGTAAGTTTTCTGGGTCCTATCCATCTCTTACACTAATCTTGTTGGTTTATACCAACAAAATTAGATGCAGTAAGAACAGCCTTTTCATCATATCTTCTATTGAAGTTCTGCACTTGATCTCTTGGTGCAGAAGTAGAACACTAAACACTTCAACTCTCTAAATACTTAAAACTTTTAACTAAACACCAGTGCAAACGCTGGGAGGACCAACGCAGCAGAATTCGAGATCTAATCGGGAGTGGGTTAAGTCCTGAAAATATAATTGAATATAATAATTGAATGAACTTCCAGTGACATGTGGAGCGTAACACATAACATGATCAGAGTCATTATGGCATTCAAAGAAACATCAACAACATCCCGAACCCCTAATCACTAATACCACCTGGTGGACGGAGGACATAGAGAAGAGTAAGAAAGGAAGAAAACACAGTCCAATACTCTGAAGTGATGTCACGATCGACGGTTCCAGAGCATTCTTCGGGCGGTTCAGTAGAACCACTTAGGAGGTTAACTATTGTTCCTCCTAACATCCTGAAAAGAAAAAATCGGAATAGGCAAAACCATCCAGAACAATTCTCTTCTTTATTGATAGCCAATTTAGGGTTAGAATTGGCTTTCTCTCTTCTTTTTCTTGCGCTTTTAGTTTTTAAATGACACCATTTCCTCCTGTACCCTAACTTTGATCTTCAGAGGTAGCTCTTGACATCGTTTTCTGGTGACGTTTTACGCAATAGACAGGGTGCGTCGCGTAATTTAGAATTGATATTTGAGGCAATATAATCTAATTAAAAGAGAATTTCCTAAAATTAGTTTCTTAGATAGAAAAACAACTTCATGATTGCACAAGCCGGCATCTACCTAACATACATTTGCCCCAATGCGCATCAAAATTAACCTAATCGCAGTCCTCACATGTGCTTCACCAAAAAAATTTATGCAACAACAATGTATTGGACCAATCTCAATATTGGTCAAAGACCAATTGGTAACACATACTCCAAAGTTTCAAACAGCTTTTAAATTAATCCAGCAGTTAGGTGTTTTCCACCACCCCCCACACGACCATCATATCCTTAGTAGAATCATCCATTCACACACTAACTAAAGAAAATGCCGATATTAGTTGTTTTGAAACCACCAAATTAATGTTCTTCTTCTGCAAAACCTCCTCAGCCAAATTTATCCAAAGTAAAACGTACAATCGTTCTCTCCGCACCAATAAAGATATAGTCATTCTTCCTGCTGACAAGTCTCAGTACGTAATACAGATCTCTTGCAAAATATTGCCTACACTCCTTTGTTTCATGATCCCACCTTGAAATTTGAACAGCAGATCTTTTCATTGATTAAATCTTCCGACATTCCTTCTGATATACAAGAACGGATAGTGCCCACGGAATCCAAGCCACCTCGATTGTACGGTCTTCCAAAAATCCATAACTTACCTTTCGGACCCATAGTTAATACTATAGATTCTTCCACTTACAGCTTGGCCAAATACCTCGCTCATACCTTTAAGAAATACACAAGCAATGGTCCTTCTCACATTTTAAATTCCTCGCACTCTGTTAAACTCTCTATGGAACCCGAAGATTTTCTTGTCACCTCACTCTTTACAAAAGTGCTTATCACTGATTCCGTCGCTATATCCACCAATTATTGATCCAAGACAGGCAATTCCCAGACTTAGCCAAGTTAGTAGAGAAATGCCTTACTTCAACGTACTTTATCTTCCAAGGAAAATACTATCATCAAACCTGTGGCGGCGGCGTCGCTATGGGATCCCCATTTTCTTCGGTTGTAGCTAATATCTTCATGGAGGCATTTGAGGCCACTGCTTTGGAACATGCAAAAAAAAACACTCTACCTATATTTTCTTCAAATCCACCATAAAGATAGAGACAAACGTGTAATTTTCCATAGCT
The DNA here is from genome assembly GCA_023690525.1 of Holotrichia oblita. Taxonomy (NCBI): domain Eukaryota; kingdom Metazoa; phylum Arthropoda; class Insecta; order Coleoptera; family Scarabaeidae; genus Holotrichia; species Holotrichia oblita. The sequence continues at coordinate 142,091,005 of CM043018.1, forward strand.
GCAATTGTCCTTACAGAGAGGCCTAAAGCTGTTTGTATAGAAAGCAAAAGGAGTCTGTATTAATCAATCTTTGGATAGAACCAAAAACGACAACTAAAATTATTTTCGAACGTTCTCTGAAAACAATGTTATAACCAAGCCAAAATGTCTATATAATAGGGACAAAACTAGCTTGCAACTCAACAATAAACTGGAATAGGTTCTTCCCAAAATGGTATCTTAAAATATTGCAAAGGTTATTTTTGTGGAAAAGGGTGAAACAATGACAATTATAAATTGCTGTGATGTGGAGAACATTTTTATCCTACCTACTTGTGTGATAAACAAGACATGATTCTCTTCTACTTGCCAAGAGATCATCCAATTCCAACAGCCTTTCATATTAGCTTTTAAAGCTATAAGAATTATGCCATTCAATCCGTCTGCTATTTCAGAAGAAGCTTTTTTGGTGTTGCCATCTGTAAGAAGTAGTAATAATCAAATTATTCTACCATAGCCACAATGGGGCCAAAACCCGATTTTAAATGGCAAAAATTCAAATTAAATTGTAACAACATGAACATTTGAGGATGGAGGCTGTAGAAGCCGCTGATTTCGGATTTGATATTGGTTTTCTAAAATTCAGCGGCGAGTCCTTTATGAAGAATATGATATGCCAGAAAATAATTTTTCCACATTTTAAGAATATTAGATCCATTTCATAAACTGAATCAAAAGTCGACAAAATTATGACGAAAATTAAACGATTTTTTGTTTTAAATAAATAATGTTAAAATAGACAACAATCATAAATAATAATGTGACAAAATTACGTTTGAATAGAAGTAGACTATATTAATAACAAAATAAACAAGAAACTGGATAAATCAAATTTTAACTTTCATTCTGTAAAACTATTGTGTCCAAATGCGGTATAAAACTTAAATCTTCCCAATTTTCTTTTTGTTCTTCTTCGTCTTCATCTCATCTGTATTTAATATTTCTATTTGCGGTTCTTTTGGTGTTTCTAGTAGAGCAATAACTTCAGGGGGAAGTTGTAATCTGTTTCTTTTTCTAGTGCGTTCTTTTAGACACAGGCTGGATACCAAAGGATCTGAGGAATAGATTGCGCTGTTAAATACATCCAACAAATTGTCGGTACGACTGGTTTTCCGGGCATGATACAATCTGTCATGTTTATATAATTTATTGCGGGACTCAAGAAATTAAAATTGTGCGAAAGTTTTTTATTATGTCTATATGAACTCCAGTAATTCGTGAAAATACGGTGAAGTTGCTGAAAGCACGTCGTGCGGTGTTCCCATCATTCGAACTACCATTTCTACCAGTTTTAGGTTTGTCGACACGTGAACTTAATCGTGACCAAAATAATTTTTGGATCGACTGTTTTCTTTCAATAAATACAGGCTTATCTTCTTGTCTTATTTGCCATTTTCGAATTGTTAGTCGATACGACAAATGCACAATAAATTCGAAAAACCTTACCCAGCAATGCAGAGGACTTAGTCCATACTGTAGGTAGGCTGGATTAGGTTTAAATTTATCGGAATTAAAATTAGTGATGTTTGCGAAATCTGTAGGTTTTGCATTGCAAATGGGACAAGCTTGAAACGATTTAGTACCAGTTATTGTATTCAATACTTTACCATTTATTAACGTAATAAATAATTTAAAATTAACATTTATACTTTTTCCTAAGTTAATTTCTTTTTGGAAACATTTTTTCTTATAATCTATTTTTTTCTTCTAATATTAATTCCTTAGTTTCCTTTGCGTATTCAAGTTTTAGGGGCCTGCAAAAACGTATTGAATGAGGGGTTGAATTGTACCATAAAATGGTGCCATTAGAAGCTACAAGTCGTAGAGGAATAATTGTTGTGGCAAACAATGAAGAATCTGAATCGAATTCTGCACGGCAAAAGCCTTGTTTGTAATTTGATTGTCCGCTACTACCATCAAATCCACAGCTGAAGAAGAAATCTGCCTCTAAAACCTCACGATCATGCGACTCAAAATTTCTGGCGACAACTTCTTTTTGCATTTCAACAACCCTTGCAGTTGTGTTTTCTAACAGCTTTGCTAGCGGGACTTTTGCCATTTTGTCTGTGACTGTTACTTCTTTTACACCTAGACGTGATTTATATTTTGAAATACTTTTCCAAGATGGGTAAATGTCACAATTTCTAAGCTTAGCGCCATCTCTTATGCTTTGATATTGTCTTCTTGTAAAATTATTTTCTAAAATGAAAGCCATAGCTTCTTCTAATGAATATTTTTCGGGTTGGAGTTGTGAGTTGCAAAGCAATTTTTTGATTTTCGTAGGTCGTGTTGGGCTTTTTGTAGCTTCTTTTAGCACTTTAGCTAAATCAAATTCTCTTTTCTTGCGAGCTCCTATACTTGCTGCCTGTGCCATCAAAAAAGGATCAGTGTTTTTTCTTTATATAAATCTGCGGCTTCTTTCCTTTTTGATCGAGCCGATTTTAAGTGAAAATCAATTCTAGGACGACCAGAAGTAACTATTAGATATTAGACATTTTAGATTTAGAACTTTCGAAATTTAAATAGGAATTCAACCATTTACTGTAAGTAGTTTTAAACTTTTCAATTTTTCAATGACAAATTTCCCACTTTTTAGATAAATTTAAACAAAAAAAAAGACAATTTCCTTTCAAAATATCTATGGACACTGGCGAAAGGCCTTTTTGTTCCCATTTTGTTGAAACGAAATTGTATACTGCATGCACTTTTTTATGTTTATTTTTTTCGGCATGCCATACATTAAAGAGATCAATACGTTTGAAGCGGTAGAAACCTAGAAATAAATCAAAATCTCAAAAAGCGCAAAATAAATTATGTCTAGGATCATTTGTAATACAATTTGCTAAAACTTAAGAATAAATTCAAAGATACCGATTTAGACCTTTTTGTTTAAATCTGTACTGAAAAATACAAATACGAAAAAATCTCTATTTTGCAAGACATTAAAATAATAGCCGTGAATTTGTATAACAATAAGAAAATGTAACTATTCAATGTATAAATTTAATGCACATACTTGCCGGTTTATTTTCTATATCTTGTAAAGCACTAATACACTTGCCGAACACGATTATAAGCTTTTGATTTTTGATACAAAAACGTCTGCTCTTTCAAGTAATTGCACTCTGATGACAGCCATATTTGACAAGTCATCACTTAATTATTCCGCAACCGCCTATGTTAATAATAGTGTAAATTGTTGCTATAGGATCTTAGTTAGCTAAAAGTCGTATTACAATCATTCTAACGCATTTTTTTTATTTTGGATTTTTGCCAAAAAAATAATGCTTTGGCTCCATTGTGATAGCCATGGCTTTCAACCTACAGGGTATACTAAAAGAGTTAAAATTAAATAATTTTATAGGTAAGTTTACTCTTCTAGATATGAGAATAATAATACGATTACAATAAAGTATCTTTAATTTATTGCAATAGTTACTACAGCTGCAATTACCCAATCAACTTAACATAAATCCTATTTATTCTTAATTAAAAGGTATAAAACTTATAATTACCGTTACACGTTTCCAAATGTGTACTTGGAGCTATTAAAAATTAATGGCGAAAGATTTCAACTCAAGCGAATTGCAGCAGTAAAAAATAATGGTAAGTAGATCGCAGTTAATTGAAAATAACGCTCTCTGCGATAATAAATTTTAAACGCTTCAATAACAAAAACCAACTCTTCACATATCTATATATGTACACTTACGCGACGCATTTTTAGATTTTTATTGCGTAAGTATAATCTGCACTGTTGAAGCTCACATCCCTGAGTGAATATACAGGAAATGTCACAAAATGAGAAGAACTAGAAGAACAGGATTACGCAGAGGTAAGTCTTGGAAGCCGTTTATGCGAAATGGACCATGGCAATTAAATTTATACACATTTATATATGTATGTGTATTAGTATTTGGTATACCTGTCTGGAAGGCTCCGAGATAAATCAAACAGGCAGTCGGGAGCGTAAACGTAAAATGATTTTAGATTTATGAGTAATGTATAAATTTATAGCCGGTGCCGACATAACAAAATTGTATACCTTTTATGTGAACTTTGACTTTCATCGAAAATAATTATGATATCAACTATGTGTAAGAGGTTTGTAAGTGTTTTGCACTCGTAAAATTTAATAGATAAATCAGCTAAATGAGACATTAAGAACATAGTTATATTTTATCTCTCTTCCAATATGAATGCATTTTATGGTAATGATAACATTGCAACAATGTTTAAAACATGACGTTACATCACTCTGTTATTGCCCAAGACATGTACAGACTGAGTTCATGCATGGCAGTACCTAAAACTTCAATAATATACATGTAAAGATTCTTTATTCATTATTTTTACGTTCACCAAAGACAGTTGACCTTAACAACGTTTAAATTTATAACTTTAAATCGTTAATTACGACGAAATACATTAACGTAATCCATGAGGTAGTAAAAACGATCATGAAAACTAATTTCAAATTAATATTCATGCCCCCTTACCGGTGATGGACCTGGCGTGTACACTTATACGCCTATTTTATTATACACAAATATTTTCGTTTTCAAGTCAACCTGCACGTACTACGGTACGTGTGCGTCTTCCAATCGTAAACCGAAAATATTTTAACCGTGAAAGTTATAAAAAAATATTTTATTGTCGGCCGTTATTGACGTGACGCATGGTATTGTAACAGGAACCGTTTTATATCTATATTTTCTGAAAATATAAAAGCCATTCAACGTGTGTATTTTACGCGATGTTTAGGCAGTTTCGTTTTTTATTACGCCCAACCATTTCAAACACTTGATAGTTTTATTCTTTTATCCAGGGACGCATGCAACGGTACTGTTCCGGTGTACCGAAATATGCAGTTCGCGGTTTTAAGGAAGCTGTTCTTTGTTTTTAACTTGAAATCAAACACGATGAATATTTATATAATACTCCAATTGACGAAACAACCTAAGAATCAAGAGAAAGAATTTAGTGTTCTTCTGCCAAGTTTAAACTTCAACATGGTTTTGTCTAATGTTGGACAGCTATCCATAGCCATTCCCAGATATAGGTAGGCTCTATGGGAGACGACAATTATGATCCCTCTTTTATCCTAGAGGACGCTCTCTAATTTTGCCTTCTTAATTAGGCCTATCATTTTTTAGAGCGGCTCTTTTATGTAGCCATTAGCTGTGGGGTTCTCTACGCCCATGAACTGAGGTTTCTTCCTCCTTTTGACAGAATCTGCAAAGAGCATCATCTGCCAGGCCGATATTAAACATATGCCTATTCAATCTGCAATGACCAATTAACAGACCTACTTTGACAGTCTTCCTGTCTTTACTCAGTAGGTCTTCAGTATACTCAGGCCTGTGGCCCCAGGCCAAAGTTATTTTCCTTTGGGTGCCCACCTCATTTAGAGCTCTTACGCAATCCCAAACCAAGATGTATCTGTAAGACAATCTCCTCTGCAAGTATCTAGATTTATCCTAGTTTTATCTGAAGCATCTTCGCTATGTTATGGCATGTAGAAAGGAGAAATGACGTTATATACCTAACGAACCACCATTTCTATTGTTTTTGTCGGAGAAACCACACTTTCATAGATTTCCTAGATGGATCAATTACACAATTCACATGAGGTTGCTATTTGCATGCTACACGGAAGCAAAACGTGTTTAATACCCTTAAAATATTGACAAACAACTTTCTTCTCATATTTCAACTCTCAAAAATGTTTCCTACATTTTCTTTTATTCTGATAAGTTGAAAATCAGTCCAGAGACTCTCCCATAATCCATACTATTCAGTGGATTATCTCATATACAAACATCTCTAATTGATTGATGAAGGGAGACCTCGTTGACCCCCAAAATCAGTTTTCGTTTATGTCGACGCCTGAGAAACCGATATAGACCCCAAAGGGTCGATTTCGACCACTTTGGGCATCCCTGATCTAGAGCAATCATGAAGCATTACCAGTAATGCTGCCAAATTATTCATGAGAAGTCATAAGAAACGATGAGAAATCAACGATGAGACTGGATCTTGTAGAATCATGAGGAATCGATCGATGGGAAGGGCGGGGGTGGGCGGAGGAGGGGGATTTGGCAAAAACAATCAATCAAAAATAGTAAGATGCAAAAAACTGACAAATAAAAATATTGATAAAAAAGTCTTAAAAGGGAGGCATAGTATTTATTGCCTCCCAGTTGAACTTTAGGTTGGCATCGTCGGGCTCGTGGCCTAGTGGCTTGCACACTTGCCTCGTAGTCCAGCAGTACCGGGTTCGAACCCCGGTGCTTCCTTTCTGAGTTTGGTTTTCTGTAGTTTTCCAAATTCCACGGCAAATGCGGAAAGGTCACATCTTAAGTCGGTCTACAGCCGCAGGCGTAATAATAACTCATGGCCAGCCGATGCCCCCTGTAATTGGCGCAAGCTGTTGGGGGATGCTAAGGCATGAATTATTATTAACTACGACGATTCGGTTAATTTTTAACCTTATTTCCAAAGTCTTAAACAAGGTAGAATAAAGCTAAAACAACTTCAAAAAAAATGTCAAGAAAATCGGAGCTGACTTGGAAGAAGTTTCAGAATTTACAAAATGGGAAATTAACCTAAAAATTTTACTAACTGTCAACATTATTTTGTAAGAAATTTGAACAGTTTAGAACAATCCTAGAACAATATTCAACATTTTAACAGGAGGCTGGCCTAAAAAACGGTGTCTTCGTTTTTACTGATTATATATTTTTCAAATGAATTTCGCTATTTTTCAAGAAAAAAACACGAAATGCAGAGATTATGGATGATGTCTGTTAGGTTAATAGAGTTTAAAATTAGCTCTATCTGCCGTTAATAAAATTCATAGCAGGATACAGGGTACGTTTTCTAGAAAACGCAACCCTCCTCCCTCATGTATCACGATAGAGTGACAGAGACTCCCGTGCAGACCGGGTTGGTCTTCAACACGAGATTGACTTTCAGCGACCACTTTCTAAGGGCACGATGGGCTTTGGCTCCCCTTATTTGTATGAAAAGTTCTTTGAGTCTACGTCTAAAATTGTTAATCTACACGATTTCGACATATGGCACCCTAACCTGGTCCAGCACCGCCAAATCGCAAATTAAATGGCTTGACGTACTTCAGAACTGATTCGTCACTAACGCTCAGATACATAGAGATCTTAGGATCCCTAAACTAAGCGATTATGCGATGACGCTGGCCAGAAGCACCCTTCAAATGATCGCACGATCGGAGAACCCGTTGATTCGGCATCTCGGGGGGGCTGGACCCAGACAAGCCATTAGGCATATACTGGACGTGGGCGCCTAGTGGCCGCCATGACTAGGACCTGAGGAAGACGCACGGTTGCATAGAACGCATACCCAGTGGTTAGATGTAGGCCATATCAAAGAAGAATAAAATGATTTAAGAAAGAAATAACGTACGATAAATAAAGTACGATATCAACTGAAACGTGGATTCCACACGAGAATAAACAAAACTTATAGAAATTATAATTGAAAATGTTGATCAATTGATTGATAGATAAAATAGACTATGAACAAAATTAACAGCTCCGAAGCCATTAATATTTCTACAATAAAGAATACATCGTATTTATTATTACTAACATATTTAGCATAGACTAATATACCAAAATCTGGTGTCTTTTATTGGTTATTTATTGATGCTATTATTTAATTCAACAAAAATATGACTGAGATGTTGGGTGGGTCTCCATTTGCATGCTTATTACCTCAAAATTGATATTCACCCAAAACTGTGGTTACCAAAAACAGTATTGATTTGAAATGGAAAAATTTGTTACAGTAGATGCGGTAGAAGTATGCTTCCCACCCCCCCACAACATGAACGTACTGTAGTAGGAGTAACAGGTTATCCAAAGCTAATGCCAAAATTACAGGACGCCATCATCACCAAGACCACACCCCAGCTCACAAAAACAATGTTGTAAAGACCGCCATTCATAATGTTGGACCTAAAATTTTTGAACAACTCCCGTATTCTGCCGATCTGGCCAAATATGTTCAGAGAAATCATTTTTCAGACCATTAAGAACTGATGATAAAGGCTAATCGAACAAGATCTTTGCACTTAAAAATTCTAATCTAATTAACGTTTCTAGGGATCTGTTGGTGCAGAAGTAGAACACTAAACACTTCAACCCACAAAACACCAAAATATTTTTTACTAAAAACCGACGCATCAGTTTTTAGTAAAAAGTTATAGTTTTAGTAAAAGATTATGTTGAAAAATAAAATTGTTTCGTTCTTCTTAGTTGTTTGCTTCTATGCTAGGGACAATAATTGCTGAACTGCTATTATAGTTCGGTTTTGAGGTTATGCCGATGTTTGAACACGCGATTTTGACGTAAATGTCATTATAAATGTGTCAAAATCGCGCTAATGTAGAGTAAAATGGAATCTATTTGCTTTTAAGGCAGGAAATAGGTATGCTTCAGTTATCTGACTATTTTTAAGTTGTGGTCATTCGAGATCTAATAAATTAAAATTTTACGACAATCTTAAAAGATTATAACGATATAATAACGCATTCCTATTAACGTACGTGTTATTATTAACTTGCAAAGCAATAAAAATCCATCTACATTTACCGAGAAAAAGTTACGATGACGAAATGGCAATAAATCTGCCAAACTAATTAAAAAAAATAATATATACACCTTTCTGGGTGACCAACAATTCGTTTTGTATAATCACGGTGATCTGCACGACACTCTAAATCCCTTTACCCGGTATATAAAAAAACAAGCGACATACAGAAATCCCGACGGCAATATATCTCCAGTAAACTAACATTTTGACGTTCCAGGAATGTCGCTCAAACCTCATAAATTATTGGAATTTTTAATTCCGGGTCCGAAATGTTCGAATGCGGGTCATCATTTCTAGGGAAGGTGGTTGTTCGGTTTGGTTAAACAGCACAACATACAATACGGTTGTATATGTATCTGCGCATTATATTACTCACCTCTCAAGTCCATTCATCTCTTGACTAGTTCTCCGCAACAGTTGGACAGTTCCGCAAATGTAGGTCAGGTATCTATTGTTCCAATGGCTGTTGTCGATTGCAGTTGCATAGTTATCGCGAAAAACCGACGTCGAGGCTAATGCAATTGCATTACGAGAATACTAGAACTCTGTTTATTATATTTGGAGAGTTTATGCTTCTTGTTATGCAATATACAGTAATTAAATAAACGAGGAATTTTCTTCAAAGAAAAGCTGTAATCTGCTTTTATTTTATTGAAAATTAAGAAACATTTAACTATTCATCGAACTGTAATAGCTGTAGGTAGTTGAATTTGCGTGAAAATCAAGGGAAAACTAGTTTTAGGTATAAAGCAAGAGGTTCAGGGACGGTTAATACGGGATCTCGATGAATATTCAATCGGGCCGGCATAATTGGAGGAAGAAAACTCGGAGAGTTTCAATTTATTCAGCAAACATAGACGACGACTTTTGTGTTCAACTTAAATCAGATCCGATATTCAAATCATTGGCCGAACCGTTCGGTACCTTTGAACCTTTAAGTGCGCTCAAAAGTTTAAATAACTTTCGTAATCTGTAGTTGGCGCATTGTTAAGCACTTAATACGGGGGGAGGTAGGAGAGGGCATTGTAAGCGTTGAAACGATCTTGTGGTAACATATGTATATAGCAGGTTATCCGCGGTGATATATGCGTATGAAATAGAGAACTCTTTGATCGTGCCGATACAATTCGCATTATCGTTGATAGGATATTGTTGCGAATTTGATTGTTTTGTAATTACGGATAAGCTATTATTAATTTGTAAAATCTTTCTACCCAAAAAAGAAGCTTAACGACTAAGAAATGTTTGTTGTATTTGTGGTTATTAAAACGATTATAAATTTACTATTAAAAACAAGTCGGTAGCTGCAGGCATATGCTGATAACACTTTTTTATTCTTTTCCTATCGATAAGCACCTGGAGGCAGCTTCTAATGTAAATCAGGTGTTATGTTATTTGGGTATTAATAATTAGAATATTATATTAAGCATTGTAAATTTAGGAAATATTTGTCAAAATTACACGTACGACGCATACTTATGTTACCGCGGTTTTTTTGAAAATAATAATAAAAATTGAGAAGGAGGTCAAGAAAAAAAAAACAAGAGAAGGACAATTGGTTTTTTTGACAAAAAGGGAGAAAAAGGAAAAGTCAGACGAATAAAAGATAAGTTCTTAGGAAAGAAGAAAAACATTTAAGAAAATAGAAAGTGAAGTTTGAAAAAGAAGAAAATTAGAGAGACAGGTGAAGGAAAAAGGATTTGAAAAGATTGAAAAGTGAGAAAGGAAAAAGGAGAAAGAAAAGGGGACAAGAAGAAAAGATTCCAAACAAGGAGAAAGAAAAGAAATAAAACTTCAAAGGAAGGAAGGACCTGAAGTCGGAAGTTACTTATTTTTATTTTCAATATTACACATTTTAAGGTAAGGGTGGGTTTATATTAATTTGTAAAGTGCTTAATTAAATTTTTTTTTTTTTTGATTTCATTTTTGACATAATACAGGATCTGGATTGATAATAAGTTTATCCTTTCAACATAACTTATTCCTTAACTCCAAAAAAACTAGTGTCAATTTCTTGAAGGATAATTTGAAAATAAATATATCTAACAATCTATTCTCCATTTATTGACAATCCAAGGAATCTGGACCTATGGATTGATACACGTTTGCGTTTTTGCAGCACGTTTTACGAAGAGCATACTCCTCTCTACGAATGCTTTATGTAAACAGATATATTTTGAATCACACTCTGCAATTACGACTTCGTGAGTCTTTAGTGTTGTCCCTATTTAATTATTGTGATTTTATTTATGATCCATGCTTGGTTTGGAATGATAGATCTCGTATTCAGAAATTACAGAGCGCTTGCTACAGATTTATATGTAAACTTCGTAAATATGATCATGCTTCTGATAGCATTAGAAGTCTTGGATGGTTGAATATGGAAAACAGACGTACATTACATTTAGCAAACTTTGCTTCTTCATTATGATACCTTGCCGGTCCCTTTGGTTAGTTTTCTGATACCTCGACATCTCATACATGTTTTAAATACACATCACAAGCAGCTACTACAAATCCCACACCACTCAACGGCTTTGTTCCAGAGATCATTTAGTTACAATGCAGTGAAACTATTAAATTCTCTTTCGCCTGACCTTAAGTGTCTCAGCGGCCGCAGGAATTTCAGTTCACAGGTGATAGTGGGGTGGCGGAGGCGCCAAATGCTTCGCAAAACAAAATATTAAATTTAGTGCCAGTCTAATATAATAAATGTTAATTCGTAAATAAAAAGGAAAAAAAAAGAACATCAAATTAAAATTAATTTTGACATATCTACGATCAACGATGGGACAAGATCGCCCAAGGGACCGCTCATTTTTAAGTGTGGAATGAGAAAAATTTGAAATGATCACGACTTTGATGATAGTATTAATCAATTTGCTTCATCAAAAGTAAGAAAAATTTAAATTGTTTTAAAACTGCGTGTCTTTAAAATATTCTTTTATAAATATGAAAAATAAATAAAGGTATCTTTGAACTAATTCTAGATGATCATATACGAGGGAGCGTTTTTATATTCGCGGAATGGGGGATAAGGGGTGGAAATAAAAAAACCAAATTATTTTTCTTTTTCAATATATTCACCTGCAAGACGGATACATTTTTCACATCTTTCAATTAATTTATTTATACCCTCATAAAAAAATAATTTCTCTTTATCTGCAAAATAGGCCGAAACTGCCTCCTTGACTTTTACCCCGCAGCTCTTTTTTCATTTTCGGAAACAGGTAATAATCACTCGGGGCCAGGTCTGGGCTGTAGGGTGGGTGATTCACAATTTCGAAACCCACCTTATGCAGGGCAGCTAACGCAACGCGGCTCTTGTGGACGGGCGCATTGTCGTGCAAAAGCAGCATACCTTTCGTCAATTTCCCCCGCCTTTTCTCTTTAATGGCTTCTTTTAGTCGCTCTAATATTGAAGCGTAATATTCTCCGGTTATAGAAACACCTTTATCTTTATAATCAATCAACAATATTCCTTCCGAGTCCCAAAATACCGTTGCCATGAGTTTCCCAGCTGATTGTGACACTTTAAATATCTTGGGAGGTGCTGTGCCCTTTTGTTATGCCACTGCATGAAGTCTTGTTTGGACTCAATACACCATCGTTGTCTTCAGGATTTTAAAAATTGTTGTATCGGATACTCCAACCATTTCTGCGAGTTGTTTTGAGCATCTTCGAGTACAATTTTTTCAACTTTTTGGATAAGTGCTGGCGTGGTCACCTCAATGCTCCTGCCCGGCCTCGGGTCGTCTTCAAGGGATTCCCTTCCTTGTTTAAATAAACTATGCCACTTGTACACCATGGTTTTTCCTGGACAAGAGTCGCCGTAAACCAATGACATCTCATTCATTATGGTCGCGACTGATTTTCCTTGCCTGGTAAGGAACTTTATAACGGCACGATATTCGATTTTTCCCATATTTCACTTTTCACTCCTGATTATGTTACTTGGTTGACGATAGCTCAAAGACTAACTGTCTAATAACAATGAAACTTCGTATTAATACTAATTATGAGTCGCTGCACAGGCCACGCCCTCAATGCGCCTAATCACCCCCCTGCAACCCGCTCATTCCGCGAATATAAAAACGCTCCCTCGTACATTTTAAAATCTAGTCTTGTTTCCTCAACTATACATTTTCTGTCTCAAATTTAAAGCCTAGCTTCAGCCTATGACTTTATTTATTTTACTTTATTTATTTATTAATTTGCCAGTATATTTTAAATATATTATATGGTTTTCGAATGAGGGAGAAGGGGAGGGGGGGGGCTAAAAAGGTATTGTGCCCCAGGCGCGAGTTAAGCTCGCTACGCCACTGACAGGTAAAAGCTTATTTACTGACGTCGCAGTGATGGTGTGCCTTCTTTTATTTTATTTTTAATTTTATTTCATATTTACTGCTTGAGTATTATTATTTTTTTTTAGGTTTATTGATGTATTAGGTAAGGGTCTAGTCTTCATTATCTCACTTGCACAATGTACATACATACTTAGATGTATTTGTATTGGGGTGGTTTCAGATTAAATATGAGTAACCTTGGCTAGACTTCGCCTGGATTCATCTACATTCCACATTTTTTCCTTTAATACGAGTACATAAATACATGTTATTATTATTATAACTCAGACAATTCGGGGATTGCCAGTGCTACTAGACATCTCGATCTATAATTCAGTAGCGATCAACAAAACGGTGCCTATGACGTAACAATTGAAAGTATCCATTGTCAACCACATTAAAGCAATGCTTTATAGATCACTGCTGAACTTTTGAGCAGATTGAGACATCTAGTGAGACTGACAATCCACGAATTGTCCGAGCTAGATCAATATCCGTCGTTACCGACTTAGTTTTGTAAACTTTTCGATTGATACTAGTTTTGAGTTTGCCAAAACAAGTTAGTGAGACGAATGCAATGAAGATTAGATCTAATATTCGACGTGACGTTGATGACTCTTTTATTGTTTCTGCTAATAAGGTGATTCCTCCAATTATACCATGAAAGCCTATTATAGGCATTCCTTGATTTGCCTCCGAATTTCTTTTATTTGCCATAACTTATTTGTTACTTAAGAGAGTTGCTAAGAAAAATGCAATTATGTAAGATATGTCTCAAAAGTTTTGTCATTGTTCAGATTTATTGATTACTAAAGCCTATTGCACACGAGGCTTGTTTTCCGATGCCTGTTTCCTTGCTGGTTCGGCTCGCTAACATCTGTGCTGGCTGCCTTGCGTGCTAAGCAGCAGGCTCGGAATTAGACGACACTGACTCTCCTTCGTGGTGACATGCTTGCACTGCTCGTCATGTCAAAAAAGATGGACGTCCGACGCACTAATGTTTATTCGTCGCAGACGAACAGCAATTACTGCTTTTGCTATTATTGATTTGTTCAAGCATAGAAATTACCAGAAAAAGAAGCGGAGACTTTGGAGGGAATTGTTCGACGAATTGGGGTAGGCATAACCTTTACAATGTTTTACTTTAGAAATCCCTCACTTTATTAATTTCCAACCCCCTCCAGAGCCGCCTTTCGCAAATATTTATTGTGATAATTCGGACACCCCACAGCCTCATCTGTATAAGACTCAATGAGGGCTACAATTTGGTCTTTAGACCATGTTTGAGACGTTTCTTGTGACTGTGACTGTTGCCACTTTGACATGATGGTATAGTTTTACTGCACACCTGCTCCAAACCTGAAAAAATAGCATTGGACCCTGCCGTGACGTCATTTTCAAACACGGCAATCGGCACGGTAGCCTGCACAGCACCAAGCTAGCCATCCAGCAGGAAAACAGGCCTCGTGTGCAAGGGGGTTAAGGAACCTGCACATTTCAATTTGATGAATAAATCATACAAATCGGAAATTCGAAAAAGTATTTATAAGCTTGTTGGACGGTTAAACAAACGAGAAATTGTGAGAATTTTTGAAACAGTAAGTATTTCAAAAACAACTATAAGTATATCGAACCTTAACTGAATGTGAGCAAGGCTGAATAAATTTCAGTCGACACATTGTCCGCGATGCACACACCATCAACTACAAAGAATTCCGATATGCTGCAGAGCATTACGAGGAAATCATTTTGTTAATGACAGAGTTATCATAATGGATGATGAAAAGTATGTCACTTTTTGAAACTCGTAAATAAAACAAAATGTCGGTTTTTACGCCAATATTATTGAAGAGTGTCCAGATTTCAGCAATTTCAGGAAGAGCTATCTCAAGACCATACATTGGGTAGATCAGAAGAGAAGCTAACATCTGTGTTGAAATAAGTTTTTGACCTGATTTGGCAAGCTGTCATTATGCCCGAATTATACGAGGTTGGTTAACATCAAACAATATAACGTTTGCCCTAAGGAATGACAATGCACCAAACTTACCTCAAGCTCGACCAATTAAACCATTTTAGTCTCTATTGAGCAGGAAGGTCTACGACAACGGTTGAGAAGCGGCAAATGAAGAAGCTTTGCGCCATAGGGCTTATCATAAAATTCGAGAAATATCCAGCGTCTGATGCACCAACTTCCAAGGAAGCTTCTTGCAGTTGAAGATTACAGACCTTTAGCGATTCGTTAAGTTGGAATTTCTTTCTTTGTGACAAGATTAATTTAACGGATAAAGTTTAATTTTTTACCAAAACTTTTGAGACTTATCACATGATATGGGAAATTTTGAGCTCTGATCAGCGGTTACAGTATGACAATGCTATCATTTTTTTACCCATCTTCAGAAGTGAGCTGATGTGGTATAGATCCACATCAGCTTAATAATGTTTCTCAAGTAGAATAAATTTGTGCTGAACTTTGGCATCACCAGAAGCAGCAAATATTAGGAATGTAGAAGACTTTGTGTGTAATTTTATAAATGCCGTTCTAATTTTAGAATTGAATGCATTTCAAAAATGAAACTTCAAAACAAAAACATAAATATTTGCGTCTTTTTTTTTCTCCTGTCAAAAAGCCGGTGCGCTAATTTATACTAAATTTTCATGATAAATTACACATTTCTTCTTCCTTTCTTAGCGGAACGGCCAAAAATATGAAAGTGCCCAATTAAAAATGATAAAACGGTATTCGCCAACAAGAATTATCGGCGTACGTAAGACAATAAATACTGGCCGATCTCTTTGCCGTGGTCCTTTATGCGTCTACATATTTTCTGAAATGAAAAGGACGGTTGTAAAATTCACAGCGAACGGTTATGCAAACATAAATCCCGGTCGAAAAAGAATTTAAATATTCTTTGTATCGTTAATTTATATCCTACCTATACTGTCTACTGTGTAATGTATCTGGAATAAATGAAACAGAAGCGTTGTACGAAATATGTGTGTGAGCAGATCGCTGTATAATGTTTAAAATTATAATAATATAAGTTAATTTCTCTAAATTCAAATTTCGCGACTATATTCCGAAGCAACGTATCTTCTCCGCCTGCATCTTGCTTTGTTTGCGTGAGCAAGCCTGTACCATTATTTATATATGGGGTGCACAGAGAGGAGCAAACTTGAAATTGGTAACACCTGCAATGTAAGTTATGTATATAAGTTCGTGCCTCCAAAAGTTTTGCTCCAGCACAATACGGGTAATCAAAGTGAATTCACAACGTAGTGTATCGTAATTTGAAAGGATAAGATCCTCTTGTAAATCTTGAAAGTATCAAAGGAATTGGAGATTCGCAGCTGAAAAATTGTTCTGTAGCGGAGGAGATTTTCCACTCACAATTGTGTTTTAATTTAGTTTGCAGATTATTATTTTAACTTAGATAGAGCTTGTTCTGAAACCGACCTCATTAATTACTTCTATTTAAACTAATTGTACACTGTTAAAAAAAGAGGATGTCAAATGAAATTTAAACTGCAATCAATCACAGCAGAGTATCGTTAATCCATCAATAACTGCTTGAATGGTAACTGGAACCGTTACTTACTAACATCAGTAGACTAAGGTCTTGGAGATTGTCAATAGATTACCTACCTACCATGAGGATAGCATCCGCCTGTAGCACTTCTCCTCCAGGTGGAAACATGCGATCGTGGAACCCGTTCACAAGCTTGGGGAACCGAAACATTTGATCAATGCTTACAGAGTAGTGTCCTTGCTGCTAAACGATCACCAAATAGGGGGTCGCGCCACCATTAGCACGACAGTCCTAGCAACAGATATCACTAAAACATTCAATCGTAAACATCACATGGTCGTGCTCGACTTAGACTTAAAGGAACCGTTTGACAATGTCTGCCACGTTGCGCTAGTATCAAACCTCGTGGTAAACCTCGTTACGCCGCTAGTAAATTTGATAAAGAGGTACCTCCAAGATATACCTTTTTCCGTCAAGGTGGAACAGGCTTTGTAATCCAAGAAATCAGGTCATATATAGGGCTAGTACTTTACAACATCCTCCTTCATGACTTTCCCACACATCCCAGCATTAACATCCTACTTTATGCTGATGACATCCTTCTGTACGCATATTCTCACCACCCTCAAACTTGGTTTCAAAACTTAAGCCTCTTTCTACAGGGATTCGTTCAAAAGCGGCTTCGGAAATCTGCGATGAGGGTGGCTACCAAGAGATCCAAGGATACCAACACCAGGACCTTAGTCACGTTTGAGATCAACACCAAAAATGCTGTCAAGTCTCTCACAACAAAAACTCTGATCTACACCTCCATAATATGGCTCCCTGTTATTTTATAACTGCTCCACATGGATGGGCATGGTTAGATATCACTGGACCAGGCACCAACGCACGCAAAATAAGTACCTGCGCATCATTACAGGCGCTAGACAGGGAACCCATAAACCCAGTGGACATCCATAGGAAAACAAATCTCGATATCCCCCAAGTCGTTGCCGAAAAAAATAGCAAAGAATTTTTTCTAAACGGCCGGAAATTTTCTCAAAAATTTACTGTAAGTGTTTTTAGAGGTTTATTTTATTTGAATTGATAATTTTTTTTTGTAAAACATCTTTTTTTATGTGTGTTTCAGTCTATTATGACCTCATCAGTACACGACGTGATTTGATCTAGAACGCTATTAAGGCTCGGCGCAAATTGAACTCAGGCCATGCGTAGCCCACGCGTGGGCTGTCTTGCTCGGGATAAACCATAATTAAAAAGTTGTAAAAAGTAATTGCCAGTCACTCTCGCTTTTGGATATAGACGCATTAAATTTGCCATTAAGGGAAATGCTTCATCTCCGATGAAAACGTATGGTGTTTCTGTATTTTGCCCAGGTAGTGGTTTCGGTTCGGGCAATTGCAGGGATTCATTATTTAGCATTTTTCCTAACAAAGAGCTGGAAAAAATATTTCCATCGCTAAACCTACCTATTGAACTTACATTTTCGAATGGCAATATGTTTGCCATCAACAGCACCCAAACAGTTATAAAGTTGCCATTTTCTTTCATAGTCCTTGGCAATAGCCTTCCATATTTCCACTGTTAGTTCAACCATATAAATAGGTTGTAGATGTCTCCATAGGGCTACAATGTTTGATACGGTTCTCTCCCCCATTTTGTAGCTCATGGCTATAATTTTAAACATATCACCAATGGCCAAATACCTAAAAAAATATGATATTAATTATCATCCTTGCTTATCAATTTTTTTTATTACAGCCAAAGCTCCTAAAGAAGCGAAAGCTAAGAGAATGTCATCGAGAAGCTCTAACAAGGCAACAACAAAAAAGTGAGCAACAGGCAACAAATGTCAGGTTATTGGACGTATCAACAAGAAATGGAATTTCTTGCATCATTCATGAAATTTACCCCTTGAAGAAACTCAGTTGCACGACTCAGTTGTTCGACTTAACATTGAAGTAATAAATGACGGCGAACAAATTGAACACTCAGAGAGTACCCCACCTAAAAAATATAAAAAGTCGACACCTAGGTACTACCGATCCTGTTATGCGAAAGTTTAATGAGGTACCTTTTTGCAGAAAAGCGAAAAGAGGAAGACTTACAGAATGACGCCTTATATCAGTTTTTTGTCTATGTATCATTGATTCAACAGTTTTTCGACAAACATATTTCTTATCAATAAATATTTTTTAATATTTACTAGCTAGTTTTTCTTCACTTCCGATAGACTTCTGCGCATTGCATTCTTAACCAGGGATATCCTGCTTAATTAATTCATGAACCTTCATAAACTGTTTCCTATTTAATCGAAACGACTCTTTAAATACATTATCTGGAACTTCACTGGATAACTTAAACTAACCATGACAAATTCGTTGTACTCTTTTTTCTTTTCCTGATGACTAAATGCAGTAATATAAATCTTTCGTCCTCCTCAGATTTAGATTCTAAATCTACAAGTTGTTGCAGACGTGCTGCCATTTTGAACACTTGTGGAAAGCGAAAAATATGGCTTTGTGGTTCAGCAGCCATCGTGAAACTAGTTTGGATCTGTGCTGTGTTCAATATGCGTCGTTATATATTAAAAAAAAACGTGTGCTTAGGCTGCGTCTCGGCCAAACATGGGATGTGCGTGGACTGTATTGACATCTCTTGGCAGACATTGCATAGAAAAGTCTGTATAATTCGGTTGGTTTGTAAATCACACATCTTCACCTGTTTAGGCAAAAGGTTAATCTGCACTTAGGAAAATACTGAAGAAGAAAAAAATAAGATTTCATTTTAAGGGGGTTAATTGCTCACTAATGGAGTTGGCATGAAGCGGAGAGCTATTCGAGAGCTACAAAACTAAACTAAATAAACAACAAACTAATTTCAATAATACAATTTTTCCCAAACGCCAATTATTTAAACATATTTTTATATAAAAATATGCCGTCCCGAAGTGGAGTCGAACCACCATGTAGGGCTATCGCGGCTCTACCGCAAACCGTTGCGACCACCGGGGGCTTCGACTACACAAGTAAACTTCACAAATATATGCGAACGAGATGTTATAATGACCTAGGATAGGCAATATTTTTGACACCGAAGTGTATTTACATACGCCAAGAAAATAATACACTTCGGTGTCAAAAAAAAAACAAACTAATTTGATCTAAACTTAATGGATGGTGAATCCCCAATTTTAGATTCTACATCTCTTTTTTGCGTATGTATCACATGACAATATTTAACATATCTCTTCCGTTACGATCAACCAATTACATCGAGTATCGTAATATAAGAGTTTTAACATTGATTGCTCTGAATAATAATCTACGTATGTATATAATGCGCCGCCAAACGTAGGATAGGTAATACCCAATTGCGTTTCACGAATAAAATTTCAATTAATTACTAGGGACAAGTTGTTTCGTAATTTAATTAATTCCATCTTTCGCAAGCAGGGAACACTGACACGTTTATTATCGCCAACGATTAAAGTCATTCAGACGGTTTTATACTCCCATAACGTTACCAAATTGCATTCTCGTAAAATTTAAAATACAACTAGTGCCAAGATATAAAGAATGAAGGCATCGATATTAACTGTAGCGTCCACATACTCGTATACACACCATCATGTTGATAGTTATGCATGAAGTTGAACTTGTAATAAAATGTTTATGTTTTTTAGTCTTAAATTATAATTGTCAACTGTCCGTCCTTAATTATTACCGAATGGTAGTGAATTGCCATCGATTACCGTACCCATCTTGCTATTATATTGTAAAATAAGTGGCTTATACGAACACATACGTATAATTATCCATGGTTGGTGAAGGGCTTTTATTATAGCTGTCTATATCTAAGGGTATGCTTATTTTTGCGTGCATAAAGGAAGTAAAGTAGAATGCATTCGTTTAAATTCGCGGAAGCTTGGTAGCATTAAAAAGATTTATTT
The DNA here is from genome assembly GCA_023690525.1 of Holotrichia oblita. Taxonomy (NCBI): domain Eukaryota; kingdom Metazoa; phylum Arthropoda; class Insecta; order Coleoptera; family Scarabaeidae; genus Holotrichia; species Holotrichia oblita. Next base: position 142,111,509 of record CM043018.1, read on the forward strand.
TGGTCGTCATTTAATTATAATAATAAATTCTATCGGATCGATGGAAATTTCCTTATAACAAAAAGCCATAGAAATACACCCTTTGTTCTTGATACACAAACAACTATTCTGTCCCAACGAATTTACATTTCCATATTTTCCAAAGCTTTACATTGAGAGATGTAAATTAATTCTTTTCAAATTTCCAACGTCGAATTCTGCTCGTGTTTACATATTTCAAGCGAAGCTCAATAAATATAAGAATTGTTCTTTTGAAATCGCTTCGAATCCTGTATAAATAAAAACACATTTCTCCGTTCCAGTTTCGTTCACATTCCAAACAATACTAAATTCTTTTAATGTATCCCCGATGTACGATAACAATTTGCCTTTTTACAGGAAAACGCGTTGCAAAACTTTTATGGTTCCTTTTGGGGTAATCAGCGGGGCACGTCCAGGTTGGAGATGGAAAATATTATTTCGACGAAATAATAATGAGAATTATACATCTCCTTATTTACATTTATATTAAATGGTGTTAGAGTTTTCCTGAATTGGAACGTGAGTCCCTGTCAGTTCGGTCCTACTACACGCTCATTATATTTTACAAAAGACCCTTCCTTAACAAGTGATAAAATTTATTTTTACACCCCCCCACCCACACATACACGCAAGCAGATTCCGTCGGAGGTTCCACTAATTACACGAGACTGTCAACAGATACGTATTGTCGCAGGCTGAATGTTGGGAAATAAATTCCAAACGAACACACCGAGGAAAGTTTAATGTAATTGCGCTAGGGAGTAGCAGTTTTTGTAAGGGCTCGTTTTATTTTGGTAACTTTGTGGTGCTTTAATTATTCCCTGTTCTTGTCTTAATTTAATGATGTTACATTTTTCTGGTGAAGGTACGTAGTTTTGTAGTTGTATCTAAAAATATCTTTAAAAAGTTTTTTTGTGGGATTAGGTAAAAATTATTAAAGGACAAGATTTTTATTAGATACCTATGAAAATGACCAAAATGTTGAATCACCTGAAACACTATTATTATTATGTAATTCTCACCCTTACTACAACATAATTTAAACTGTAGTAACTTTACAAGCTTTAAATGATAAACCTTTTATTGAAAATGGGCAATAGAAAGACCACATGCTGGTGAAGGGATCTGGTAAAGATGGCCGGCAACAATAATTCGCCCATCCTCTGTAAAAACGGATAACTTTGTGGTCAACAAGTATCGACTAACATGGAGGCTTAGTAAGACAAAACGATAAAAGGAAGTATATTTCTACAACGCGAAAGGATGATCTTTTATATCCTGGCAAGTATCTTCTGTATCACAAAGCATCGTCAGAAAAATATGGTTGAAATTTGCACATGTCAATAAAACAATAATACATAAAAATCATTCCTGTTTTATAGACATGTCAGGGCTTCCACGGCCGAGTGGGACATAGAGAGAATACATAAAATCGGTTTTCGGTGAATATTATCTCTGAACTACTACTTTATCGAAATTTTAGTGGCGGGTTAACAATGAACATTTCCACAATTGCCACAAAGAAAGTCATTTTAATAAAGTCGAATTTACCTACCGTAGATTTAAAAATAATAATTTTCTTTGTACTATGATTGTGGAAATGTTCATTGTTGACCCAGTTATAATATGCGCCACTTACATTTGGATGAAGTAGTATCAGGGAGATAATATTCACCGAAAATCGATTTTATGTATTCTCCCTATGTCCCACTCGGCTGTGGAAACCCTGTATAGTGTGGCGCTTAAAAATGGAATCAATGCTCCACTTTTTTGCAAATACAAATTTTATTTTAAAGCATTTTAAGCAAATGATTAATAACAAGTTTAGTAACTGTCAAAAACCTCATTTTTTGACATCCAATAAATACGAAGCTTGCTAACTTTTATTTTACATTTCATCACTCGATATTTTTTTTATATTTGCCCATTATTTTGTTAAGTAACCCCATTCGTGTTTAATGCACCATTAAAACGAAAATAATTACCTTTAAATCGATATATCACATGACTCGGGTTGCTATTTAAAAAAAGAAAAATGGAGGTGGTGTTTTTTATCGTCCAAAAAATTTTACTTGAAATCTAATTTGCAAATCTATATCTCTAACCATTTCAAAAATAGTGCATTGATTCCATCTTTAAGCCTGACCATGTATAATAATAATCTAGCCCTTCAAGTTTTTTACGGAGAATGTTAAATAGTAAAGATGGTCATATGGGCAGACACTTGCTATGGTGGGTTCACGATTCGAAGACGTGCACGTCATCATTGTCGTTGAAACAATGTTGCAAAATCTATTTGTTTACATGTTAGGTTAGGGTAGTGAACGCTCGTGTCAAACTTGTAATTAGGGAATCCAATGACCTGTCAAATAAAATCAAATATGGCGGTGTTGGCATACTAACTATTGTTGACGTTTCGTCACGTGCATTAAACGTATTTAGAGTTTGTAATGTTTAACTATTAAAATTATCTAAACGTAATCAAGATGATCGTAGAGCTAGTGGGGTTAGCAGCCAATGGAAAAATCCTTTTTAAAAGGAAATAAGACTCATTTATATTAACCTTAAGCTTTCGAATGAGAGACCGCATGGTCAAAGCGCGGCAACCAACTGGTTGCAGGTGGTGCAAGAAAAAAGTACCTATTTTTTATTGATAAATAAAAAATAAATGCAGATGAAAACTTTATATATATTTAATTATAACAGAAAACTAAAAAGACATTTGTATTATCACCACATATGTTGAAAATAAATGAAAAGTACCAAGTATTGCAAAACAATAAAAACATAGCAATAAATAAGACATTAATTTGAAAATACATCGTCTTCACTTTCAGACTCTTCATCGAGATTAATAATGAATTCGCCTGGATCTTCACGGTGAATCTCAACCTCTCTCTCCCATCATTTTTGAATTTCTGTTTCTGTATGTTGCACAGTATTACCACAAACATCTGGTGTAATCGTCTTTATTGCATCACTCCATACCTTCTTAGAATCATCCATGGATCCTCCACATTCTCCTACATGTCATGCATAATAAGTTTTTAAAATTCCCTAGACATGTTAAATTACATTAAATATGCAAAAATGCAATATGGTGACGGAGAACTATGTGGCCATATTGATGAGCAAGGTTATCAATTTCATAAACTGGTGTAGATTTATTCCTGCAGAGAATTATGACCATAAATACAAAAGACCATGCCTTCAATATACCTTTCGACTAATTCTAATTCTGTACTTTCAATAGATTCATATCTTACTGGACATTATTGTTATTTAACCATTGCTGGATATCTGCTTTGGTTGAGGCTGTTGTTGGTGGCTTATTTAAAATAGTGCTGTGGTAGTTTGCATTATCAACAATAATTACAGAAGGTGTCTCTAATCTACACAACAATTCATGCTCAAACCAGTAACTACACTAAATTCAGCGATATTAAGAGCAAACCAACAGTGAATAAGCACACGACAAATGACAGAGAGATATGTGTCAACACTGTACATTCGCACCAACATAAAACTGTATTCTCAGGATGTAGAGTTTAACCTTCGATAGGTATTTTATTGCTTTTGTGTTGGTGACTATTTTCTAATTTTATTAATGACGTACACATCTTCGAATCGTGAACCCACTACAGAACTGTTATATTGGAACTCATGCAGCCTTTACTGAATGCAGGCAAAACTTTTGTGTCTAATCAAATTTTATACCAGCAATGAACTAACCTAAAGCTATGATAACATGACATAATAATGCTGACGTAATTTTCGGTAAATGACAAGCAAAAAAACAACCTTTTTTTTGTTTTTAAAGATAATCAATAATGGTGTCTATAATATCAAATAGTTGTAGGTATTTTTTAAATTTTTCTAACAAGTAGGGTACAAAGAGTGTGAAGGCACGAGGGAGCGTTTTTATATTCGCGGAATGAGCGGGTTGTAGGGGGGTGATTAGGCGCATTGGGGGCGTGGCCTGTGCAGCGACTCATAATTAGAAGTTTCATTGTTATTAGACAGTCTTTGAGCTATCGTCAATCAAGTAACATAATCAGGAGTGAAAAGTGAAATATGGAAAAAATCGAATATCGTGCCGTTATAAAGTTCCTTACCAGGCAAGGAAAATCAGTCGCGACCATAATGAATGAGATGTCATTGGTTTACGGCGACTCTTGTCCAGGAAAAACCATGGCATACAAGTGGCATACTTTATTTAAACAAGGAAGGGAATCCCTTGAGGACGACCTGAGGCCGATCCTACACGATCATCTCGGCATGTCTAAGGTCAGCGCAAGATGGGTGCCGAGAATGCTCACGCCGCCGCAAAAACAACAGCGCGTAGAGTGTTCGCGTGCATTTTTGGACCTCTGTAATGAAGACAACGATGGTGTATTGAGTCGAATTGTTACTGGAGACGAAACTTGCGTTCATCATTATGAACCTGAGTCCAAACAAGACTCCATGCAGTGGCATAAAAAGGGCACAGCACCTCCCAAGAAATTTAAAGTGTCACAATCAGCTGGGAAACTCATGGCAACGGTATTTTGGGACTCGGAAGGAATATTGTTGGTTGATTATAAAGTTAAAGGTGTTTCTATAACCGGAGAATATTACGCTTCAATATTAGAGCGACTAAAAGAAGCCATTAAAGAGAAAAGACGGTGAAAATTGACGAAAGGTGTGCTGCTTTTGCACGACAACGCGCCCGTCCACAAGAGCCGCGTTGCGTTAGCTGCCCTGCATAAGGTGGGTTTCGAAATTGTGAATCACCCACCCTACAGCCCAGACCTGGCTCTGAGTGATTATTACCTGTTTCCGAAAATGAAAAAAAAGCTGCGGGGTAAAAAATTTAGATGAAGTCAAGGAGGCAGTTTCGGCGTATTTTGCAGATAAAGAGAAATCATTTTTTTATGAGGGTATAAATAAATTAATTGAAAGCTGTGAAAAATGTATCCGTCTTGCAGGTGAATATATTGAAAAAGAAAAATATTTTTTTTTATTTCCACCTCTTATCCCCCATTCCGCGAATATAAAAACGCTCCCTCGTATATTTCTAGGTCGCTTTTGTAATATTTTGTTGCAAGTTTTTTTTTACTCGTTTTATTAATGAGATGGAAGACACAAATATGTTATTTTTGGTTTCTAACTCGTTATCCATAAATTTCTAATAAAACTATTTTTTAATTAGTGAAATTATTTGTTTTGTGTGTGATGTGAAATGTAATAACTGAATTGACGCAAACATTAAAAATTGTTGGCCAACGGTTAAATACATAAGTGTATTCCAATTTTCCTGAAAAAATTGTGGGAAATAATACGTGTCGGTAGTTCAAGAGAACTAAACCTAAAAGTTTAGTACCAATTTTATTACAATTTGTTTACTTCATAGGTGACTGTTGAGGAAGCTATCTTTAAACAAATTCTTGAAAATGATATAGACACTATTACATCTAATATGGGAATTGCTCAATATGTTCTCTGATTTGCAGTATGAATGTTGTATCCATGTTTTGACGCTTCAAAAATTTTAATTTTAATCTTTACTTCGGCTTTATCTTACAATATCTTAATCAATTCTCGGAGAAAGAAAATGTTGTGCACGAAATATTTCAGGGTTGAACTGAACAATGTCAACCACCACCAATTAGCTTTTCTAGAGCTACAGGTTTTAATAATACAAACATAACTAAAGTGACACACCTTAACCTTGCAAAATCCTAAAAAGGTGTTTCTTCATTTTAAGAGAAAGAAACAGATTGGTCACCATCTTGACTGTACCAGTCCATTTTGGTTAGTATTCTCTTCCAGATTAGATTTCAACCGATCTTATCCTAGATTTTCTGGAGCACTTCCGAAAACCAATTCTGTTAATTATACATAATTATCAATCTCATGTCAGGTACGAAGGTCCATATTATGATTCACAGTGACCAGAGGACGTTCAAGAAGTGAAGTTTTACAATACATTTTTTATGGTCATTATTTATCTTTATTTCGATAAGTGAGGATGGCATTTCCGTCATAAAACTATATGAGATATTAAATACACTGTCAATAGAAGTACATGATCGTGAAGAATGAGACGATGAAGTCAATACTTCCTTAACAACATTGCCTGAAATGTTGCAACGAGGTTCAAGTACTGAAGAAAAGAACAAAAAAAAACTGTAAAAAATCAGCTCCTACATATGTATATTGCTAGGATTAAAATCTATGATGACAACCCTGGACTGGACAATTTTGAAAAAAGTTCTTCATATTTTGTCCGACATCAAACCGTTGCCATGTCGTCGAGTTTCTTCACATCACTGCTTCAGGATGTTTATATGATGATTAGTGATGTAACGTGAAATGATGGCTCAGATCAAAAGCAATGAGAGAATCCAAAAAAAGAATCTAAATAATCATAAACTGAGAATTCAAAGTTTAGTGTCCACATAACGTGAAAGAGTATTTAAAAACAAAAACAAGAGAGATGAAAAAAGTAGGAAAAAATGCTCTGCCATAGGCCACACCATTGTAAAAAATCAAATATTGTAGATAGTATGAATGAAAAATAGACTATTTTGTCAAGTTTAATCAAAAACAGTTTTTTTTTTTTTAATTAATCTTTCGTTATACAAATTCCAATTAACGTCATTATAAATTATCGCGATTATTTTATTGATTCTCCTCGTATATTGCATCTGGCACTTCAAGACAACCGTGATTAATTGCATTTGATTCCTTACACAATCTCTTATCTGATTCGGATACGTGTGGTACCCCCAACACGGCAATTCTTGTTGATAATTTATCAAATGCAAATATCGAAAGGCACGAAATCAAGGTACAAATACACGGATACCCACACATAAACCAATACCTCAGCTTAATATTTGTTGGCATTTCCTCCATATTTATATACACATACGGGTATTATTTCATTAGTCAAATAAATTATAATAAAGGACTTCATTCTTTTTTAAACGTTACTTGTTCCTTCATGAGTGGACAAGAACCTGTATTAAAATGAATATGCCCAAGACGTAATGCTTATCTCCAAGAAAGAAGATATAAGAATACATAACAAGCGCAAAAATACCTGTTGTTTTTGACCGAATGATCGGTCTTTGTCGCCGGTGTTATCATTCATTAAAAAAAATGTTTTTATCTGGACATTGCATCAGAGTAGATATTTGTAAATTGGTAATTGACGAATGCCAACAGTACAGGAGACCGAAAAAATTTGACTGAAATAAACATCGATATATAATAATACTTTCACGTATAAATTGTTCGTCACCTGTTGAATATATAAAAAAGATGCAGTGAGAAATACGTCGAATAATCTAAAACGAGTGCTGTCGGCGTGTGAGCAACAGTAAAAGATGACCATAAATAAATGAATCGTTGCGTGTAGTACGTGAAAGTATTCGGGAAAAGGTCAGAATTCTATTAACACAATTTATTCACTAATTACTGAATTGAATTCGTTTTTTTTTCCATTAATTTCGAATAGCTTAAGTGTACCACGGACGAATAAGGAGTAGAGGATTTTTAACTGGCCGGACAAAAATGACAAAAATCTTTAACAGTAGACGTCACAAATTATCACACGTTGAAAGGAAGTTCACCGCGCGATCGCTGGGAACACGAAATGAATGTTTCTAACGTGATCATGGAATACAGTAGAACCCCGTTAAGTCCGGCTCCCTCTAACTGAAATTACAAAAGAATGTTGAGTGATTGGGTCGCTAAGCTAGTAGGTACTGTGACTTTTTTAGTAAACATGACATTGCCTGGAGAAAGTCTACGGATTTGTCTGCAGATTGAGCAAAATCCTAGTTGTGTTCTTTGTTGTGGTGAACATAAGCAGCTTCCTATTCACACCGAAGTAAGGTGACTCTCTCGCGGTAGGATCTTGACAAGGTTTTTTTCCCTTATAGCAGACCCGTCCGAGCTATGGTTACCGGTAAGGCACCACAGCCTTCAGGCTTATTGTGCCACGTCTGTGTATTCAAGTCATCCACTCTAACACGGTATCGATACAGATCCCTAACCGAGTGGGTAAAATATGTCTCTGGATCTCCTTTCGTTCTCCCAAATAGGTTTTGCCTTCTGTGATCTAGTGCCTCGCATTCGCGTAGTATATGATCGGCTGTCTCCGGTTCTATCTCGCAAAGTCCACACTTCATGTTCTGCTGTTTCCTGCTAAGCTGCAGTAGTTCTCTAACTCTCTTCCTACATGGTTTTCCTATAAAGCTTTGATCATGTATTATACTGGGTATAGTTCTCCAGTATTCTTGCTCTTTCGTACGGACCCATTCGCCAATGTATCTCTGAGGTGTTTGCCTTGTAACTCCCAAGAAAGGTTCTGGGTCGTACATTTCCATCCCTGACCCTCTCTTTGCGAGTTCGTCAGCCCTTACGTACGCCCAGTATCCAAGTCAAGCAGACCTTATTCCGGTTCGAAAGTTTCGTCAATTCGTTGAGGCACTCCGTTACCAGCCTAGACGACATTTTTCGGCTTAGTAATGCCGCTTGGCTCTCTTGACGAGGTTACTTGACCTTAAAGATGAGATCGGAATCTTCCTTCATGACAACCAAGTATGCAAATTATCCCACTGATTTGTCTTGGCTTTGCGTAAATGCCTACTTAGCTAATATGTTAGAACATTTAAAGATTTTGAATCTAGTCTTACAAGGTAACAGCATAGACATGTTCAAAGTTGAAGACAAGGTTAGTGCCATGCAAATTTCGTGGATTTCTAAGACAAGGGCGTCATGGACCACATATTTGGAACCGCTAGCCTAAATAATAACAATTTGACGCTACTAGAAGAAATTAATCAAGGTCAATGAAGGGAAAATCAACTTGGCTTGAAAGAAGACTACTTTCAGCTACCGATTTTTTCTTTTAAAGGCTCTGATGAGCCATCACAAGACATGGTTATCTTGTATAGGCGCAGGCAATGATTGCCACTGTTAATCCATCTTTTGAAGCCGTAATTTGCTTCTATTTTATTTTCTCACAAAATATTGCTAATCATTCGACTGACTAAACTGATCCTAGAATCTATTTCTTGTCGTCATAGAAAATTGCGTGATTCAACAAGAGTCGAGGTTAACTTTTATTATAATGAGGCTAAAAATCTTTCGAGAATGAGGAAAACGTTGCTGCCATAGTTTTGGTTTTGGTTCTTCGTTTAAAATTTTCAAGTTGGTCGCCTTATCGGAGAAAATGGCGAAAAATTAAACAAATTCGAATCTACCTTAAAAAATATCCTAAAAAATTATACAAAGCCACTACCTCGAATTTTTGAAGCATCCAATATTTGTAACTTTAAAAGGAGTGGACGGGTGGTTTTGGTCGATATCCCAATAAAAATCGAAGATGGAAAACAAGTTTTAGAATAAAACTTGTTTAATTCTACAACCTGACTTGGCTGATTAACAGGGAGTGATGCATGGCTGCTCTTCGGTTCTCGGGTTCTCTGCCGTGTAGAAAGGTTGTGGTACTTGACGTTTCGATCATCTTGTCGATCCATCACTAGAAGAATGAGTGGCACGGCGAAGCTGACTTGCAACGCGAATAAAACACTGATCATCAACGATATCAATATCTCCGAATTGTTGCCGGCCCCTGCCCTACCCATTATCGGTATGAACAGGTATAAAGCCCCGATGAGCAAGTAGAAACCTTGGACGAAAGGCAATCCCAGAACGAGAACGTGAAATATTAACCACTTCCCATCTCTCTGTTTCTGGAATAATTTCGATTTTAGCAGATTCGCTACCGCCATAAAAATGGCCGATAATAATACTATGAAACTGGAACGTATTCGCAAGATGGTTCCGATAGTTAACACCACAGTCCATATTAATTGATATGCGTCGTAATATATTTGGAATACAGTCCAGGGCCATACGTTAATATCCTTATGACTATATTTCGCGTGCATGTATATGACGAATTTCGATGCCAAAGTCGTCGGCACCATATACAGGAAGAACACCCATAAAGGCCTGCCGTACCACGCCATCGTCCTATCCAGCAGATTCAAACTTATCGCTATGGCTAAACAGAAGAGGACGGAAGCGAACCACGTGCCGACGACGGCGCCCATCGCGTTAAATAATCTCTTAAAATAGTTACGTTTCGAAACAACATTCTTATTCTCTTTGGAGTTTTCCATTATCGTATAAATGGAGAATATCACAGATAAAGTATTAATGATATCGGAGATCAGCATAGGCCATCGTACGACGAACGCCCCTAAAAAATCGAAGAAGACGAGGTTGCCAGCTCTATGATTCTCGATATCCGCTAGCTGGTGACCTTGCGCCAACGACATGATATTATCTCCGATTCTCTGTAACGATCCGAGCGGGACTTGATCTAGAGTATCGAATTTCGTATGATAAACGTATCCGTTAGAGGACCAGGCGAAATCCAAACCGGATAAATTTCCAAAATCCCTGAAAATTCTATAAACTTTCTACACGGCAGAGAACCCGAGAACCGAAGAGCAGCCATCAACAGCGGCCGTGAAAGCCTGAAAACTACATTAGGGAGTGATGCAGTAACAGAGTATCATTACATCCGATGGATTCAAATTTCATGGAATTAAACTTTAAGCTTTAAAAGAAGTTTATTCAACGATTACAATTTAAAAACTTTTAAGTTAATTTAATTAATTTATGAAAACAACTCGTACAGAAAATATTTCCACGAAATATACATGCTTTTCGAATAGATACCCGTGCTTAAACTTAACTTACATAATTAAAATAAATACAACTCGTACGAAACTTAAAACAATTCCACCAGCATCTTGGTATTTTCTCTTCCTCCAGCCAGGACGAATTAAATTTAATGTGTTGGAGAGGGGATGATGGTCGTTTTAGAATTTCAGTACGACCGAATTGTCTAACGCGCATTAAACAATTAAAATTGCTAACTAAAAACCTCACCCGTAGCGAGTATAGAAGAGTGTATATAGGAGACTGTGTTATGTAGTAGTAAGTGCAGAGTACGAAACTGTAGTTAAACAATTCAAACTCTAAAAGCAATTAACAGAATTCCACAGAGTTGTGTGAGCTAGAAATTAGTGATGAAAACCGCGGTCTGGTTCTGTGTTTACCGGTCAAACATGGAGGAAGTGTATTTAAATAAGCCTTATTAGGGTTCAGACACGAGGTTACTGTATAAATAAGCCTTTATTATGTTTTTAGCGCCAAAGTTGAAGGTACACACACACACGCATACACACACACACACCAGGGCATAATTCGCCGTATGTTCATGTTGTTCGAAACGAGTTTCGATGCCCAGTTGGGTCCCGAATATATTAACAAATGATGGATACGATGATTCGGGAAGTTGTTGGTACCGAAGTAAAGTTAGTTTTCCTTTAATTACATTTCCGTTGCGGTTAGGTGTGTCATAACCAAAAGTTTAATTATTAGAATTGAATAGGTGATTAAATAGTTCATGTTATTTGCAATAATATGTTTGTAAGTACCTAAATTGAAACTGGAACAATGGAGAATACCTTTCGACCCGAAATTGAAATAGGAACGTAGATTATCAAACATTAACGGTTGTTTGGTCCGACGGACGTCTAACTTACCTGGCGTTTATGAGGCTGCTTCTACTTTATATCCTTGTTCATATTCATATCCGCTGAAAGTTTTGTTTATTTTAAGATGCAATCTATACGTTTTATTTAATATCATACTTTATTTTGTGTTTCTTAAGTATATATCTGGATTTAATACCTGCCTGTAAACAATCTATCTGTCAGATTTATTTGCAATTTTGACAGGACACCTCAGAAATATGGCGGAACTGAACAAGAACGTGTCCAAACGTGTGCAAAGCTACAAGAAAGTACGTTTATATCTTGGTTGTCCACACAATTCCTTTATTTATGTTTTTAGTGTTAGGGGTATCAATATAAATTTACGTCATCCTCAGGCGTCGGCAAACGAGGCAGTAATTATATGCACACAGAGAAAAATGTTCTTGAATTAAAAAAATTCAAGAAGAATTAGATACATATAAGTTTTTTTATAGTTAAGGCGTGGAAATTTGCAGTAATAAAAGTACCTACGTATTTAATAATGGATTATGTGAAGTGAATTTTAGGTTCATGGGAATTGGAGGAATAATTTCAACCAAACGTTGTACTCGAAGTAAATAATCCATTGGCTAAACTTCCGAATGTCGACCACTGAATTGGCAATTTATAAGCAATTTAACGGAAAGTACAGGTTTCACTGACTCCAAACCGGACCCCCGTTTCTGGCGGAGATCAGTCTAAGATACCTAAAAATCGTTCTAAAACGTGTTATTTCTAGGTTATGTTTCGCTAGTGTTTTGACACTTCTGCGAGGATTTTCAGTTGATATCCAGATTCTGCAGGTTTACCAAATGAGGGTGTATTGCGAAAAACGCTTGGACACGTCGATTGGTATTTTTAAATGCGCATTTTTTTCAAAAAAAAAAATTATACAGGGTGTGTCATGTGACAGTGGCCAATATCAACTTTCTTATTTTAAATGGAAACCCCTGCATATTATTTATTTTTTGGGTTCTTCGGAAAATTCTAGACATAATTCATGTACAATGTCCCATACCTCTCTTCAACTGTTTCGGAAATATTAAGTGTTTTCAGATTTATTACGAAAATTAACAAAAAACGAAAATTATTTTATTTCACAAATTCGCTACATTACACTAAAAATCTATTTCCCATTTAGCTCTTGATATTGATAAAGTAAGCAAAAACCATTGCTGCGTTCCTTTTTACTGATATGAAATTAAAAAAATACAAAGACCGTTTTGTTTATTTTCGTAAAAACTCATAGCCTTAGCAACATGTTGTCTGCCTGCATGACAGTAGTGATCAGTGTCAGTGCTATTGTCGTTTGAATTTCGTTAACTGTACGTAATAATATCAGAAAAATGGTTCATTTAACAGAAATGCACAAAATAACCATTCTACAAATGATTGGTTATGGAGATAACACACGGACACAAATGGAAGTTTCTCGCTTATTTCACGAAAAATTTCCAAATTTGCCGCCTGTATCCCAAGGAACAATTACCAAAATAGAAAAACAGTTTTGCAAGCTTGGTCATGTAAGACATATTAAAAAAGTAGCTGCCAATGCAGTAAGTGATGATACGAAATTGGATATTATGCTTGAGTTTCAAGAAAACCCACATAATTTTGGTCGAAAAGCAGCCCCACTGTTCAACATTAGCGAGTATTAAAGGAAAGTAAAGCCAGCAAAATGTAACGAAAATGTTCTTCTCCTAAATAAACCTCTTGAACATCTAATGCTGTTGATAAAAGTATACCTGTTTGAAATGGCATCCATCTATTATTTATAGACACATTGTAATTAATATGTTGGACAGATTTAAAAAAATCGATACTATCTTTATAAAGGTCTTCATCTTTTAAAGACAATGCCAAATATTGGTAGCGACTATAGTTAATAATTTAAACCATCTATACATAACTTGAAGAAACCAGTACTTCTATGTTTTTCGTCAATTTTTTTTAATGCAATACAATACAGAATACGTAGTCAAAATAAGATGGATGTATTACATTATATTTCAATTGTGGGCACAACTTGATCGTAGCACTATTATCAATTTCATAGAGTTGTTTAGTAGGCGCAGTGGAAACCTCGTTTGATGCCAAACTATATTTTTCAACCATTGATTGATGTAAAATAAATTTATAGCCCTTTGTAATCTGATGTTATCTGATATTATAACTCGAATATTAATTCCAATAGTATGAGCTTGTTTAATTATTTCTGTTATTTTTTCATATACTTCTTCAGCACAGAATGACTTTCCTGTAGAATCATATCCTACAATCTGCTTCTAGTTTATGAGCATGTGTAGCAAATTCTTCTGAATTGTCTTTCCCATTAGGGTCTAATTGCCATTTCATCAAATATGAGAGTAGCATGCTTTTCTTCTGGTTCAAAAATCTCTACCTATGAAACAAAAACCCAAATAATAACAACACTATATACAGAGTATTAGGCATCAGAGAGTAGTTTTTTATTCAAATAATTATTTGAATCAAATTTCTATCAATTATTCTTTATTCAATATTAGGTTATTGTCAAATGGCATTGTGGGACATTATTTGAATAAATAATCATTTGAATAAAACATTCTTATTCAAATAATTTATTACTAAAATATTTTAATTTACTTTTGCTTAACCCTGTATATTACTTTTGACATGCATGTACAAAATCTGCGATCCCTTTTATATGTAGACAAATCTTTTCTAAATATTAACTACTACTCACTTTAACTTTTAACAGGCACATAATTTCATCTAAAATACCTTCAAATTTGCGATTCGATGTTGCAGTGTACGAGGGCTTCGGTATGGAAGATTTTGTCTACGAATTTCTTCATATCGCTTGGTCCCACATGCCATGCATAGCTTCAGTGCTTTTGTTATGGCTACATCAGACCATGTTGAACCTCTACAATTATTTGTTTGTTTTGATCTTTATGAAAATTTTTCTCTAAATTAGATGGACTTTTTTGGTTTAATTTTTGTTCATACTGTCTACACTTTCCTAAACTATCTTCCAATTTTTGTCTTAATTCTTTAATAGTATTTAGTTTTTCTGCTTCCTGCAACTTGAGATCTAGTTCTTCATCAGCTTGGAAGCTGCTGGCGCTTGAAATTTTATGATCACCATTTACTTGCTTAGTTATCTCAGATTTTGTTATTGCAGGGCTTTTTTCTGCATCTCTCTTTCTTTTTTTTTGTTTTTTACTATATTAGGATCGACCAAAAAAGACGAACATATTATATGTACAAGGAAACCCACAAACTAAATCAAATCTAGAGCAAATATGCAGACACAGAGAACTAACAGAAATAAGAATGCACACTTTTGAATGCAATATAAAAAACTACGTTCAGGAAGTATTAAGATGTTTATTTTTATTCACAAGAAAACAGTTAAAAAATTTAAAAAGTGTCCTAATACAGAAAAATCAAGATACCTGTCTATTCAGGTTGCGATTACAATAATTGTTCAAAATGCTCTCCATTTACAATTTGACAAAAATGTAAACGGTCAGTAAAATTTCTTATTGAATTTTGTATTTGTTCTGGAGTGATGCGATTGGCTTCTTGAACTATTCTCTCTTCCAATTGTTCAAGATTATGGGGACGATTTTTGTACACTTGATATTTGAAGTGGCCCCAAAAGAAAAAATCTAATGGCGAGAGATCTGGCGAACGTGCTGGCCATTCGATTGCTCCTCTACGTCCGATACAACGTTTCGGAAAAATGTCATTCAAATAATCGCGGACAGTATGGGCAAAATGGAGGGGAGCTCCATCTTGTTGAAACCAAAAATGTGCATTAGGGTGATCACCTATGTTTGCATTTGGAAAGAGGGCCGCAAGTGCTGGAACAACCCCATTTCGCAATAAATTTAAGTAGACGTTGCCAGTTCCAACAAGACCAGCCCAGACATTCACCTTTTGAGGACGCTGTGTATGGACTTGTTCAATCTAATGCGGATTTTCAATTGACCAGTAGCGACAATTATGTCTGTTCACAGTGCCGTTGAGACAAAACGTTGCCTCATCTGAAAAAATGATGTGATCTAAAACATTAGGCTGTAGTCTACGATCTGGATCATCTTCAGTTAACTCATGGACGGGATACATTTTATAGACTTTCATTCTTGCTGATTTAAGAATCTTATGAGTAGATTTTTGAGAGATCTCATGAATTTGACCTAATTCTGTTGTGGACACGTGATGATTTTCTTCCACTGTAAGTAACACATTCAAACTAGTTTCTTCATCTGTTGCTGTTAATGGACGTCCCCTTCTAGGTAAATCCTTCACCTGACGAAAGACTTCAAACTTTTGAATTGTTCGGCATACCGTGCTTTTACTACTAGGTCACTTTTTTAATCTTTTAACTGTTTTCTTGTGAATAAAAATAAACATCTTAATACTTCCTGAACGTAGTTTTTTATTTTGCATTCAAAAGTGTTAAAAAAATCGTTCCGTTAAAAAAAAAAAAAAGTTGGACGTATTGCCGATTAAACCGGAAGTGAAAAAAATATAAACTGTATTGCATAAAATACATTTATATTAACTATACCCCCATACCAAATTTCAGAAATCATAATTTTCAAATAACAAAGTTATTCGACCGTTCCGGGACTTTTTACTAACGCTGTATATTATATTGGTATATATTATATCAGAATATGCATTTGGACTGAGTAGTGTTTTCCTATCTTGCCTTGAGGTTTCAAATTGGTGTAAAAAAATGTACCTATGCAGATATTTATTTATATTATTCATTCATTCAACAGGTGATCTATCAAAGGAACTATCCGTCTAGATCACCAATGATGCCACTTGAATTATCAAGAATGTCACACAATTTCAATAGACCCACATGTTACTACAGTTACTAGTGGCTGCTTCTAAGAAGACAAGAGGGCTCAAGAGTTTTGCTCAGTCCTGGAAGGGGAACGGAGTCAACAAAGATAATCACCGTAACGAAAGTGTTGCCAACTTTCCATCAAATGATCTTCGTATAATCTCGATTTGTCAAAATCAGCCATGATTAAAGCAAAATCGATCAAAAGAGAGATATGCTCAACATTTGAACTAACTTTTTCTTTAACAAACCAGTCAAGATCTTTCTACTCAACATTGTTACTCATAATAATTAAAAAATTTGCTTCAACTTTTGCAAAATGAATATATTCAAAATAAAATACAATTAGATATTACGTGTGGTTGTTTCCTGAATGCGATCAGGCAACAACTACATACATAACAATTTGCTGCGGTAGCAATTCCGTAAAGCATTTTTCCGTGTGAATCCGCCATCTCATGTCGTTTTATATTTTTAGAATATAGGTAACAAGCATCGACGTCTTTTTTTTATTCCGAATGAGGCGCATGCAGTTTTACGTGTAGCTTGTGTTGTTCGCTTGTCATTAATGATAAATTACATTCAAAATATACCCCGTTGGATACAAAAGCACGTTACAGTGGATACGTCTACTAATTTCAACGTTCATTGTTGAATATTCTTCCTTCTTTTTGTTTTTCTTTCTCTTCCCCTTTTTATTATACCGCTCTTTCGGTTTCTTCAGCATTTTTTCCCATCTCCCTCTAAGCAATTCGTTCGCAAAGTTCTCACGTGCATTTTCTAAATGTTCACTATTATACGTAGCGTTTTAGAGGGAACTTAAAAGAGCACAGGAACGACTAAATAAACTCCGCGAGTAATACAAAGAAGTCTTAAATTTGCCCACATTAACAAAGAGAGCGTCGTGCGTACTACATACACGAGGACTTGTTACTAATAAGCGTACTCAACGTTGTAGACCATACGGAGGACGTCTAGTTAACGATGCAAACGATTGTTTCATGCATAATCGAGTATTGTATGGGGAATTCGAAATTCTTCTTCCTTGTGTGCCGCTACACACCGCGTAGTAATCTGTGCGTATACGAATTGTACTTTAAAAGATCATTTATTCGGTAAACTACGCAAACATATTTTATCTACAGTCTACTCTAGTGGTCATAAGTTTTTTTGCAGCTGGAAATTATTACAATAGGCTTCTCTGTTTTGAACTCACTCATTAATTGTTAATGTCTTTTCTAAAAATGTGTCACATAATAGGGTTTATACCAGTTGAAAATTTTGAGCTGGTTGAGACTAGAGATCCATCTAGGATGGAGCTCTAATATTGTTCCTTTATTAACCTTTAACTAACGAACTGGGAGGCGCTGGGTCGCCCATGTTCAGCTTATATTCGAGTACGTCAGTAATACAGTATAACCTCTATAATCCGGACACACTTAAATTCGGACATCCAGTACTCCGGACACTAATTTACAAAAGTCATAATCCGGACGCATTTCTTTAATCCGGACACTCGCTGCGCGCGCAATATTTTTTGCGTGTTTAAGCCTGTCAGAGCGTCTTTGGCAGTCGGGCTTTACGCTGTATTATATCATTTTAATTCACGACAAGTGCACTGGAAGGTGTTTATTGTTACAAAATGTCGAAGAGAAAACATACAACGTTAAATTTACAACAAAAACGTGAAATAATTAGATCGGTGGATTCAGGAGAAAGTGTCAGATCAGTTGCTGTTAAATATAGTATTGGAAAATCTACAGTTTCGGATATCTGTAAAAATAAAGCCAGCATAATGGATTATGTAGCGGAGGATCATAATTTAGATAAAAGGAAGACCCTAAGGTTAAGTGCATATCCAGCCATGGAAAAAGCTTTGTACGCTTGGTTTGTTCAGGAAAGGGCTAGAGGTAAGTAAAAAAAATGCCACTTAGGCAATTTTAATTTTGTCAAATGGAAAAATTAAAAGGAAAACATTTGAAAGTCCACATATGTATTCAACAAAAATCATTTTTCTTTTGTTAAGTATATTTGAGAAGGCAAAGTTTTTTTATCAGCAGCTAAACTTAAGTGGTGATTTCAAAGCAAGCACTGGTTGGTTGCAAAAATTTAAAGAGAGATATGGCATAAGGCAGTTGACTATTACTGGTGAAATTCTGTCAAGCAATGTAGATGCAGTGGAGCCATTTAAAGAAAAGCTACTTTCAAAAATCAGCGAAATGGGCCTTCAACACGATCAGATTTATAATGCCGACGAAAGTGGGCTATTTTGGCGAGTCTTGCCAAACAAAACTCTAGCCCATGGTAATGAAAGGTCAGCGCCAGGGCGAAAAATTAATAAAGATAGAATAACCTTCATGCCGTGTGCTAATGCCCCATCCCATAAGTTACGATTGTTTGTTATTGGAAAATCAGCAAAACCAAGAGCTTTCGGAAATTCCTTTGTTCCTGTATCTTAAAGGACAAAAAAAAGGTTGGGTAACAAAGGACTTATTTCGTGAATGGTTCCATACTGAATTCGTGTCGGCAGTAAGAAAAAAATTAAAAGAATTGAATTTACCTCCAAAAGCTCTGTTATTATTAGACAATGCCCCGGGGCACCCAGTTGATCTCAAAAGCGATGACAATCAAATCTGTGTTATGTACCTACCACCCAACTCTACACCATTAATACAGCCCATGGATCAACATGTCATCCAAGCCGTAAAACTCTTTTACAGAAAGGACTTGCTTAAAAAAATTGTAGCATCTGAGACTGACATTCCTACAATGTTGAAGAGCATTAATCTTAAAAACGTGGTGTTTTCGTTACACGAAGCATGGTACCAAGTGCATCTAGATCTAATAAAAAAGTCTTGGAAGCCATTGTTGTCTACCCAGGAAGTGGCTTCAGATGACGAGGATGAAGAAGAAAACATTCCTTTGGCAACTTTAACAAAGAAAATTATAAAATCGAAAGAATTCCAAAATGAATTAAATGAGATAAAAGCTCTTGGTGAACAAATATTAGGCGCCGATATTTCAAATGAAGATGTAGAAGCGTGGATTACGGGGAGTGGCTCTGAGACTGACATTTTACTAACAGACAACGATATTCTTGCTGAAACAAATGATGTACAGAACGATTCTTCTATCGATGATGATGTTCAAATTGTGGCAAAAGTTAAACACCAAGATGCCGTAAGGTCCTTTAACAACTGCATCCAATGGGCATCAGAAAACAATATACCAGACAATCAAATTGAGATTATGAAGATGATGATCCTAATTTTCTACCTAATGATGAGGAGGAAACTTCTGAAACGGAGGATGCAATAGAGATTACAGAATTGGAAGAAGACGATGCTATTTTAGATGGAGATGAAACTGAAGAAGATGAACATCACGAAAGTGCAGATACATACACAGCAAAATCTGGCCGAATTTGGAAAAGAAACCCATTTCATCCTACTTGCAGATTGCACCGTAATATTTTGAGTGTAGACCTCGGCATTATAGGGTATACAAGCACAGCCAACTGCATTGTTGAAGTATTCAACTTATTTGTGACAACAGCTATGAAGCAAAATGTCTGTATCTATACTAATGAAGAAGGTCGAAGAGCATATAATAGACACAATAATATCAATTCGAATAAACCAAAAGTTTGAAAAGAACTTACTGTAATTGAACTAGTATGGCATAAAAATTTGGGCAACCGCTGACGTTAAAACTTCTTACCTTTATAATATGAAAGTCTGTATTGGTAAACTTCCTGGTGGAGTAATGGAGTAGAATCAAGGTACCCGTGTAGTAAAAGACCTTGCAAAACCTTTATTTTGCTCAGGACAAGGCATAACAACCGATAATTTCACGAATGTTGAACTTGCGGACTACCTTATTACAAAGGAATTGACACTTTTAGTTGGGGAAAACAAAGCAGATACCCCTCATGAATTGAAAGTAATATCCAACAGACAAGTACATTCATCTAAATTTGCTTTTACTAAGGACATAACTATGGTGTCCTACATATCAAAGAAGAATCGAATGGTACACCTCTTATCCACTCAACACTGATAATTCCATTTTCGACGAACCTCACTCCAAACCAATAATTGTATTGGACTACAGTCATACTAAAAGCGCTGTGGATAGCGCTGATAAACTAGTAAGAGAATATTCATTCGTTAGGCGTACTCTTAGATGGCCCTTTAGATTATTCATGAATATCCTAGATATAGTCGCATTGAATGCATATATTATCTTTAGAGAAAAGAACCCTCAATGGCAACTATCAAACAAATCTAGAAGAAAACTCTTTCTGTTAACTTTGGAGCAAAATATGAAAGAATGCCTACCAAATGCTAAAACCATTCCTCTTTTGCAACGAGCTCTGGTAGCATGCGGTATTCAAATACCAATCAAAGAATGACCACGTTTAGAATTAGAAACACGATGTAATCGCGGACGCTGCATCTTATGCCCTAGAGCAGCAGATAAAAAATCGAAAGTCAGATGCTCTATATGTAGCAATTTTGTATGCAATAAACACAGAAAAGAAGAGAAGACAATTGTCTGCCTACGAAGACAGGATAAAGACGATACCGATTATTAACCACTTTGTGTTAGTTTGACATAAAGTAAATGTAAAATAGTTATTTTATAATAAAGAGTTCCATTGATACTGTTCTATCATTTAAAATTTGCTGGAATGCTATTTTTCCATTGGGTACCCCAGTTCGTTATATGCGTGACAAAAAAGAACGTCATGTGTTAAAGGTTAAAAAGTGCTTTTTGTGCGAGGCGCTCCACGAGGGGGTTGTCAGACTTTGATACCCTTTCAAGGATAACCATGGAGCGGAGGTGATCTGACGAACGATTCCATTTTTCAGTGCGTTGAACATTCGATGGGTTTAAGCGGAACTGGATCATTCGAGGTAGCCGTAGATAAGTATAATTCTCAATAATGTAGTATAGATCATAATCTTTAATTTCAGGCTGAATCGGCTCTTGTTGCAGATTAACCGATAAACCATTAATCATGCTGCTTTGAATCGTTATGTGATTTCAGAGAAGTGTGGGGCCATCGTGAGTCTAGTGTCATTCCAAGATATTTTACCGAAGGACTCCATGGTAGACCTTACTCCTATACATTTGTCTCGATTGGCCGAGATGCATGCAGGAGTTCACTGCTGACTACAGCCTCGAGCAAATCAAAGCATCAGACTAAGAGGTCGTGAAGATTGCTGTATCATCGGCATAAAAGGCTAGCTCTGTTCAGGTGATCTTCAGAAGATCGGATATAAAAAGAAGAAATAAAATTGGCCCCAAGAAGGAACCCTGAGGGACACCAGCTGCGATTTTGTGAAAGGAAGAGATGTCGATCCCAATTTTAGTGGCAAAGGATCTACCTGACAGGTACGACGCGTAGTAAGTTGATTAGATTTGGGTTGCACCTTGCCTGAAGGCACTAGCCACGTCAAGAAACACTGCGCCTGTGGAATCGCGTCTTTCAGAGGCATCTCTGATCTCGTGAATTATTCTTAACGTTGCTCTCAAACAATTTATCCTTGAATCGACTGAGTATGACGGCCTCGGCGATCTTGGATAAATTTGACAATAGGCTTATAAGCTCTGCGGGAAAACGGGCATGCTTGCCCTTTTTTGGGATGATTCTGATAATGCTCTAATTCTGCTTCTATTTTCCTTGCATTTAGGACCGTCTTGAACGTTCTTGTCAAGCATGTATATTACTGTTAGCTATCACTGTAAGAACAAACTGTCATTCAAGCAGTGATGGAAAATTTTGTATCCATAAAACCGATTTTCGTTTACAACTGTCGACTTTGTATTCGGCTCAACGTTGCTGGTACATCGTCTTCATCAAATGGACTTTTGCAGATGTCCAAAATATATGTAGTCGACCTACGTGTCGGCAATATTTCAATACACTACTGATGTACATATGTACCTAGAAACTTCTAAATGCTAACCGGCCCGTATCAACTAAACCAGATCAAACCAGTGTAGTATCACGTACTTTTTTTTGTTTTACTTTCTAGGTCATTTTAGAACATTGTGTGCACTATACTGTTCGAATGTAGTGTAGTTAGCAAACACAACTTACTTAAATGTAAATTCATTAAACGTTACAAAGTTTGTACTTCGTGACCGAAACACAGATACTCTTAGTTAAACAGGAACAAGCTGCAATTGTATGAAGTTGAACTAATTCCCAACTCGGTTCTCTCGGCTATAAATTTTAAATATTATCTTCGATAAGTTCGCCTCTCAGATACACCGCGTCCATACAATATCAAGGTTCTTAATTAATATATACCTAAAGGGTAAAACTCAACATAAAAATAAAACGAAACAGAAATAATATTTTCTATTTATAGCGAAAGCCGAATGTATTTTTATAGGTAATTTAGTTTCTTTCCCCATTTCCTCACTACATTTCACACGAACGGCGACGCGGGTGTTATGAAATATGGCTTGTAATGTCATCGAGATGAGACGGACCCGCACCAGGGGGTAGGATCAGGGGCGGAAACACGGAAAGAAATAGAGAAATAATGCCTAATAAAACATTCATGGTTGCAGCATAATTCGGCCGTTATTCTAACCGATTCGGATTATTCCATAATGGACACTCATCTGTGCATTATACGGTTTTCATTAAATCCGCAATAAAAATGTAAATTCTTTACAACGACGTTTTCTGAATGCAAATCGAAATATAAATAAACACCTACCTACCCACAGCGTATGTATGACCATATCCAGTTTGGAAAAAAATTTATGACAGACTGGATTGAGAATTCAGAAATCTATGTATGCGAGTGTGTTTCAGGTTTCGTTTTAAAATTTTATTCTGAAGTCTGAAATCTGAACGATATTTTATATATATGTATATGTGTCTTGCAATGCTTACATTGATTTAGAATGAACTTACAAAAAAAAATGAGCTTTTTTTGCTAAAGAACTGGGAGATGAAGGTACGATTCGTCACTAATTTGAAGTATAGAGGAATACGGTAAGATGCTGGAACAAAAGAATCCTTGCAAAACAAGTATCTTTTTCTTCTTTCGATTTTCTTCAATAAAAATGGGTCCAGTTGAATGACTTCCCAAACGTTAGCTTTTGACCCATTCAATGAGAATTCTGTTTTGACCAACAACTGCAGTTGTACCCATTTATTCATACCTTCCCATATTGTCCATTATTTCTTCACAGAACTGGAATCTATGGTCTGGTTTGTATTTTGTTCGTTTCTGGGTAAACATAATTTTAAAAGGATACAATTTTTCATCATGTCCCAATGTTCTATAGAATGCTGCTTCAACTTTTCCCAAAAGCTACATATTTCTATATTTTTTTTTGCTAAACAAAGCCCTTCAGTACAAATCTGACACTTTTTTCGTATTGAGCATGATCTATTACGTAAATATTCAAAATTTCAGAGAAATCGAAGAGGTCGAGATTTTTTTCAAAAATCGCAAGGGAAAAAAATGTGAATTTTTGACAATTTACCTAGGACGAAAGCTCCAATTCCGCATAGGACTAATTCCGCGACTATTTCTTCCTCTCATAGCAAATTTTCTCAGCTTTCAGAATATATGTAGGTTGTATTTAGAAATGTTTCTCTTTCTGACCGAAAATTTGAAAAACTCAAAATGATGCAAGATTCGATACCAACGTTAGAGCGTTGCAGCGTTTGAGTTTTTCTCATTTGTCGAGGTAAAGTAGCCACTTTCGTAAATACAACCTATATATATTCTGAAAGCTGAGAAAATTTTCTATTGGATAAAGAAATAATTGCGGGGTTTGGCGCCGTTTACCTCCCAAAAAATCGGGGTCAAAGTGCTCCTATGCGAAATTGGAACGTTAGCTCTAGGTGCTATTCTTATGTTTTTTTACCAAACGAAGGCCTTTAGCCCAAATCTGACACTGTCATCGTATTCAGCATGATCAATTACATATATATTCCAAATTTCAAGGAAATCGAAGAGGTCGAGATTTTTTTCAAAAATCGCAAGGGAGATGGAAAAAATGGGGATTTTTGACAATTTTCGAAGGGCGTTCGATTTCGTTCAAATTTTGGATATATATGTAATTGATCATGCTGAATACGAAAAAAATTTCAGATTTGAGCTAAAGGGTTGTGTTTAGCTAAAAACTATAAAAATAGCACCTAGGACGAAAGCTCCAATTCCGCATAGGAGCACTTTGAACTCGGCTTTTGTAGGTGTAAACGGCGCCTAATTCCGCGACTATTTCTTCCTCTCATAGCAAATTTTCTTAGCTTTCAGAATATATGTAGGTTGTATTTAGAAATGTTTCTCTTTCTGACCGAAAATTTGAAAAACTCAAAACGATGCAAGATTCGATACCAACGTTAGAGCGTTGCAGCGTTTGAGTTTTCTCATTTTTCCAAGTGCTATTGGATACTTATCTGACCCATTCAATAAGTTTTTTTTTGACCAACACCTGCAGTTCTACCTATTTGATTCCTCATTCGTAATGAAAATTGACTCGTCTTATTCAGTTATTTCCATATTGTCCATTATTTCTTGATAGAACTGCAATTTATGGTCATATGGTTCGTATTTTATTCATTTCTGGGTAAACATAATTTTAAAAGGATACAATTTTTCGCTCTCGAATGCTTCAACTTTTCCCAAAAAGTTGTAGCATTAAATATTTTTTTCTTGCGTTGGCAATACGCCATCGCAAATTAAAGATGAGTTGGATGCTGTATACGGGGGCTCTGCACTATTATTTACCACAGGGAAATTTTGAGCAGCAGCATTTAAACGTGGCCGTACAAGCTCGGGAGACGATCAGCGTTCGCGATGTCCAAAACCTGTAACCACTGACGATAACATCGCTAAAAGACTGAAATAGCAGAAGTTATGAACATGTCCAAAGAATGTATTTGTCACATATTGCAACAATATTTAAGCATGTTGGGTTGGATGCCCTACTTGCTCAGGTTGGACCAAAAAGTTCCAACACACTGTTGGCGTAGTTTAGGCGCAATAAATCAGAGTTTTGGTCTCGATTAATTACTGCAGATGAAACTTAGATACACTCTTATACGCTCGAAACAAAATTCCAGTCAAAACAGTGGATTGTGAAAAGGAAATCGACTTCAGAAAAAGCAAAACCTGTTTTATCGGCTGGGAAGGCGATGACGACCGTTTTTTGGGATAGTCATAGATCATCATCTTAATCTATTATCTTCAAACAGGTAAAAACCACTACAGGAAGCATGCTACGCGTCATTACTTGACAAGCTAAAGGCAAAAATTGCTGAAAAACAACCACATTTGCAGAAAAAAAATTGTTTCACCAAAACCATGCACCGTCTCACCACCCTCTGTCCTCATCAGATCTAGCCCCAGGCGACTTCTTTTTGTTCTTTAATCTAACAATTGCGCTGGAAGGATAGAAATTTTCGTCAAATGAGGAGGCCATCACCTTCGTAAACAATTATTTTGCAGAGAAAGGCACCCGAATACTGTTTGGACGGGTTGAAGAGTTGGGAGATCGGTGTGGACACTGGAAGGAACACTAAAAGCCAGCATAGTTACCGTTTCTTCTACAAGATGAGCCCTTGGATAGAAGGTATTTTCCATTAAACAACATCGTTTTCAAAGACATGATTCCACCATCACCGCAATGCTTGCTTTCATTAGTGAACTGTATAATGAGTTGGATTTATGAACTTGAACAAGGCTTTCGATCTGATTAATTATAAGATCCTACTTCGAAAAATGAATAATCATGAGCTCCATGATATGATCCGTGATTGGTTTTCATTGTATGTCCACACAGTCGAGGTGTTCCTAAAGACTCTGTCATGGAGCCACTTCTATTTTTAATATAGACAAGGCTAGAAAGACAAGATCTCTCTAGCCTTTTTTTTTACTGAGAGATGGCTGGCCTTTCTGGCCATGACATGTTTGAGGGTATTCAATCTCAAATCTATCAAGATCCCGCTCTTCATGATGTTGAATGAGAGGTGCTTGTTCTGTCAGATATCGAAAGTGTCATTAGACTAGGATAAGACATGGGTTTCCAGATTGAAGTCCAACACCATTTCAACTACTCTTCTGATCTACGTCAATATTAGAGATGATTTTTGGAGAAAAATTTTCGGTATTTACTCATTTGGTAATTCTGGGTATTTTTCATTTTTTGTGGTAGAGATAGTAATGTCTCCAATTTCACTTCCACCAGTAGCCATTGCTCCATTGGTGGGGATATGTTTATTTACTGCCAGTAAGAGTTGCCACGTGGCATTTTTGTTCCTACGACCTCTTTAACATTTACTCAAGACTGTACGACAAAGACTGCTTCACTATTCGTTTATTCCAAAATAAAACAGCTATTTAGAAATGGCACATGTTTTAATTACAAGTTGTAATGTGAACAAAACAAGAAGTCGTTCAGCGAAAATGAAAATAACAACCCATCAACTAAACAGCCAATCTTACAGTTTAATAAGTTAAATGTGTACAACAAAAGCGTACAACGTTAATTATACATTTCGCTAGGTGTTATCTCGTTTATAGAACGTGTAAACACCTTGTTTCAGTTATGGCTAAATGGTTATGTGTATGGGAAATTAAAGATCGTGAACCAATATAGATAACATCTCGAAAACAATGTGTAGTACACGGGCGAAATAAAAGCAACGAGCTCCTTATAATTAGAATCGACATCATTCTAGTCGGCGTGCCTTTTCCAAGCGAACGTGTTCGAAATCTATTCGATTTTTAGTCTCTTTCACTTTGTGAGAAACAGCAATACACACAGATTAATATTTCTCGCGTTGTACACGCGGGTTGTAATTTCTGCGTAATCGTTTTATTTGAATATCATCTACCTACTTCCAGATTCCACCCGGTGCGGCAAGGTTACGAAAATAATTAAGAAGAGATGCAATCTGAAAATGTGTCATGTAGATATCGTAAAGTTTTATCTCGAACACGATCGGATTTATTTAATGCCCGTGGAATACCCATATCAAATATTACAATGATTTACAAATTAAAGTGATATAATTTATTTTCGAAGCACTCTGTATAGTATATTTTGTGTGGTTTTTTTCTATTTCTGTTTAATTTTCCCCTTCTGCATATTCGTTCCCTCATAAAATTAATTTAGGTTCAAAAATAAACTAGGTACGAAAACAAAACAAAATTATTATGCCGTCTGTTTATGTCTAAACATACAGTATACGGTTACAAAGCAATAGCTAAAAATATCGTGCGGTGTAGATATTTCAATCAAATTTATAGTTGTGTCACCCTCTACTATATCCTTTTTCGTTTTATCTTTCCGAAACGTGCGTTTTTTTATAAATATCTCTCTTAAAAAAAAATAGAAAAACATCAATATACGAGGTGTGTTCAAAAATTCGAAAGCCGGACTATAAGTACTGCTCAACTTATAACCAGAAAAAAGAATGTTTGTTTCCGTGGGAGGTAGCCCTTCTGGCCATGTAGAGACTTTAAGAGTGTTTAATCTCAAGAATCCGTCTGGTGATAACGTGAGACGAAGGTCTGTCGTTCGTGAAATTTTCAATCACCTGTAGTTGCGTCCTGGGTGCGTATAATCTTACTTGTGATGTCCTTGAACTCAGCCACCAACTTTATGCTTGATAATGTTGTTTTTAGTTCGTTGTAATCACTTTTATACCTTTTTATTTTTGATTGAAAAATGTTGTTTTCTGTCCGTCAATTTTGAATTCCGTTTATATTCCAATCTGTTGCACCTAGGACTACCAAAAACGGCCGTGACCTCATCCCACACTAGATTTCTAATTTTTCTTGTACGATATATATTTAATATAAATATAATGGACATGAAATGTCGGTAGTGTATGGAATGAATAAGCAACCTAGAGGAACTCCGACTGTCGTAGGTCATGGCATCGAGAGTTTATCCAATCGATTGATTCTAAAAGTCCTATTCGACAGGATTAAAGTAATCAGAATCCGAATTTATATCGAAACATCACATTTTAGACAATAATCTATCATATCAGACTCCAGTCCAAAGCGGATACAAAGTCCGGTCGAATTTCGCTACTCTAGAGTGTTATAAACCTCTTGAAGTCTTGAGTCGAAAAAATTGGAAATTGGCTCAGTCCTTAACAACGCTGAATTGCTAAATTGCTGATGATATCGCAAAATCTATAGAGAATGATGACTTTGGCTGTCTTGGATAAGGAGTCACTACTACGTTTATGGAACATGACTTAACAATAAACGTCGGTATCACCTCACACCACAACTTTGATTAATTATTCGGGACACGTGTTTCGAAAACGCATATTTATACGAACCGGTATTCTATGATGAAAACATGCGTTTTCGAAACACGTGTCCCGAATAATTAATCAAAGTTGTGGTGTGAGGTGATACCGATGTTTATTGTTATTACGAGCCCACAGTCCTTGAAATCACTCAGAACATGACTTGTCTCGATCTATGTAATATTATCGAGAATTTCATAATGCAAAGGATCATACAGAAATTCGTCCTCAACGCCACTAGAAACACGTTCTGTGTTTACTGAAGACATAAAAATTATATTGGCCTTGAAGCAAGGTATCAACAGGGAGTGGCTGATGCCTCCTTTCTTTTGATGACTCTGGCCAGGTGCTACAAAAAGTTGGCAGTTGAGGACACAGACTGCAACCATTTTGTCTTCTTCAAAGCCATAAATTCCTTCCTGAACTTGAACACAACTTGGTGAGCGATGGCTATATCAATCGGAGTTTGGGTCTGCTATGTCTATTTTTGAAATTTTTTAAATTTAATTTTTGCAAATATTGGCCGTACCTCGCTTTAATAATGAATTTAAAGAAGTCTACATTAACTTCATATTCCGGAAACTATTTGCATCATTCGTCTGCAAGTTTCCTTTGGTTTCATTGTGACAACTTATGTATTATCTTTTATTTGAGGGACGTAAGGTGACGGAATTTTATACAGGTGATATTTTCTTGCAATTCTGTCCACTTCATTAAAATTTTCATGGCTGCCAATGCTTCTTGGACTATTGATGGCTCTCATCTTCATGCCAAACTGCATCAATAATCACTTGAGTCTTCTCCCACTCTCCTCTCTCTAGTTATAGATGGCTTGTTATGACTACAGAAATCGAAAATGTTCCATTAGGACTATCTTGGATGTAGATATCTCCAGTAGAGAGACTGAAAAAGTCTTCGTTCGCAAATCGCAAAGCCAGGATTTTTTGGTTGATTTGTGGATGCTTCTAAAACGCCGAATGGCATGGAAATTGTAATTTAGAAAGATGGAGAACCCGATGGCAAGGCCATCAACTTGGAGTGCTCCCCATCCATCTTGCAGGCCGAAATAATTGCCATCTAGACAGGCTGCCCTTAGAGCACTACAGATTGTCAAATTTGATTACGAGGTGGTACTTGACGACCATAGGATACTCAGAAAACTGGTGTCAAGCCAATTTGGAATCAGAGGCAATGAAATAGGTGACAAGTTAGCAAGAAGTGCCAGCAATCAACCATTCATACGTCAAGAACTGATGACAACATCAAAAACATTATACAATTCTCGGGATGCGCCCGAATGAGAAAAGACTTGACAAGGTAGTCTTTACGAGCAGAGACAGGCTGATTAATTATTTAAGCAATTTTAGTTCTTATTTTACTATCTCTATTAAAGTAGTTTTATTGTAATATATGACAAGATTCTCTCAAATACATCGCTCTGTATATACCTCCCTTGATTGTCAGTCTTTGAACTGTGTGCTAATACTGATTTCGAATACTTTACCTCAGCTTTAAGTACGGATAATGCTATTATAATATTATCGTTTGTTAAAATAACATCATACTGAAGCGCTTTCTCATATTAATGCCCGATCAGAGTACGTCCAATGTTTTTATGCCTCGTCAAAATCTGAAACGCCTCAACGAAGTAGAGACGCTCGTAAACCACCCTCTTATCCGACGAAATAATGCGCACTTTCGTTTGGGCGATTGGATATTTCGGCTCCGAGAGAGAACAGTTACCTTCATAATGCGTTCGGAAAAGTTAAAAAAAAAAGGGATTATATATAGGTTACTCTTACAATCTTTAATTTTACGTTCTATTGCACACCCCTTATATCGGAGGGTATATACCGGGAGCTTTCTTCTTTTTTTCCTTTTATATTCCTTCGAGAAATTGAGAAAGAAGTAAATTGGTTTAAAAGCATGCGTTTAGTTACAGGGAGCGACGGCTGAAGTCTGAATGCCTGGATAAATACATTTTGTGATACATTCAATGCAGCGGAAATGCGTACTTTTCCTTTAACAATTTATTTTAGCGTCGGGGTAGTTGGTGTAATTTCCTCAGGAGTTAATGTGTGGCATATACAGGGTGGACATAATAAATATTTTGTTGCTGAATAGGTGTATCGATCGAAACGTTAGTATTTTAAAATTTCGAAGAAATTATGATATATTCGGCGTGATTTGCTGTGCGCCCAGGATTATTTGGTTCTAATTTTAAAGCGTTGTTAATAACTAGAGCGCATATGGTGTTACAATTTAACAGCATTTGCAGTTTTAGGACGTTTCTATTTTTAGTAGTGCATTATCTGCTGCAGAACTGTGATTTATATTCGTATAAATTTAATGATTTTTTAAATATTTATACAATTACTAGACGAGAGTGCACAAGGAAAAAAACTGATATGTTGAAAATATGCCAACAAGGGAGCATAGTAAATACCTATAGCTCGCTTCAAACTTTTTAATATATACGAACCGTATATCCGGAATTGTATTATTAAAATTTTAATCTTTGAAACGATAACTCTCTTCGGGTGCAATTTCAAACCGGTATATTATGTACAGAACTGAGTAGTACTTTTTAATATATTGTAGGGGGTGATTAGAACGACTCATAATTAGTATAAATACCATTGGACAGTTAGTCTGAGCTATCGTATTAATCAATTTGGAAAAAATCGAATATCGTGCCGTTGAAACGATAATAATGAATGAGATGCTTGGTTTACGACGACTCTTGTCCAGGAAAACCATGGTGTACAAGTTTTTATTTAAACAAGGAAGGGAATCCCTTGAATTTGCATTGAGGTGACACGCCAGCACTTATCCAAAAAGTTGAAAAAATTGTACTTTAAGATGCTCGACTAAAGAAGAAATAGGTACAGAAATAGTTGAAGTATCCGATACAACAATTTTTAACATCCTACTCATCTCGGCATCTAAGGTCAGCGCAAGATGGGTGCTACGCCTAAAAACAACAAGTTTTTGGATACAATTATTGGGTTCATAATTATGAACCTGATAAGACTCATTCACAGCATCTCCCAAGAAATTTAAACAATGACTGGGAAACTCCATACTCGGAAGGAATTTGTTGATTGATTATAAAGATAAAGGTGTTTCTATTGGAAATTTTATTAGAGCGACTAAAACAAGCCATTCGGGGAAAATTGACGAAAGGTGTGATGCTTTTGCACGACAACGCGCCCGTTTGCGTTAATAATTAGCCCAGACCTCCAAATTGAAAAAATTTACTGCCGATGATGAAGTAAGGAGGCAGTTTTATTTTGCAGATAAAGAGAAATATTTTTTTATGAGGGTATAAATAAATTAATTGAAAGATGTGAAAAATGTATCCGTCTTGCAGGTGAATATATTGAAAAAGAAAAATAATTTGGTTTTTTTATTTCCACCCCTTATCCCCCATTCCGCGAATACGCTCCCTCGTATCTACTGTAAATACAATATACAATTATGTATATAATTCCCTAAATGACGTCCATCTTTATATTTAAATTTTATAGAATTGTGTACGGGGACCGCCTTTAATCGATGCAATTATTCAATATTTCCAAATTGGATTTAGTTTCGGGAAATACCTAAACCAAATTGTGATACAACGTGGATTTTCATTCTAAAAATATAAGCTAACAACACTCTAACAAATGCTGCATAGATCGAACTAAAGAATGCTTAAATAAACGACTCGATGTTTTCAGAATGTTACATCATGGTAAGCCGTACACGGAATCACCATTAAACAGCTTGGCAGATCGAAACGTCTAGAAGGACTGACAACCCACAAATTATTATAGATTTTTTACATACACCTTTAATGTGGTTCCTCCATTTTAATCTGTCAGCTATTATCAGGCCTAACAAACTAGCATTTCTCTGAGAACCAAATCTGGAGAATAGGATGAACGAGGCACTAATTTAAACCCCAATTTTTTTGCAGATTTCTGGGCAGGTGTATTATCTTAATGGAAAAATTGTCTTCTTTGCTAAATGAGGCCATTTCCCTTATATTTTGTTGTTTAATTATTGCAACTCCTCTTCCACCACCCCCATTCATCGATTCCCCATTTCTAAGTAGTCGATCAAAATAATTTCACGAGAATTCCAGAATACAGTTGCCATAACCTAACAAAACCGTTTTTGCCATCTTTTGTCCATTGTTCGGATTGTTGATTGTTTGCGGAAGTGTAATAGTGAACTCGACGGTAATGAAACCGTTGTGAACGCGATAAAAATGCGCCAAAAGGATACGGTGGACTTTTTCAATCATATCCGGAACAGTAATAGTTTTTGGACGTTTCCTAGGCGGTTCATCATTTGTGCTCATATTGGTCGTACTGTACTGTCATATTTAATGGCGCCATCTCTTTGTTAGACTAAGTAGTTTCCGAACAATCCTCGTATTTTATACATCAACCCCCAAAATTAGATGGCCTAGGAATTGTCGTCGAGATAAAAGAATCTAAATCTGAGCGTAGAAAATATCATAGGAGCTGTAGCTGATAGCTCTTATGAACGGAAAGCTTTGCTTTTTTGTTTTCATCTGAAGAAAAGTGAAGCGGAAAATCATCGCATGCTATGTCAGGCTTATGGAGAACATGCTCCATCACTTTCCACTTACGAATTTTGATGTAGACAGTTCAAAAATGGTGATTTTGATACAAGCTTGAATTGGAGGCTTTATTGGACGAAGACCAGGAGCTTACTGAATCTTTGGGAGTGACTCGACAAACCATTTCATTGTGATCGAGATAGAAGAATCTAAATCTGGACGTGGAAAATATCATAGGACTTGTAGCTGATAGCTCTTATAAGCGAAAGGCTTTGCTTTTTTGTTTTCATCTGAAGAAAACTGGAGCACAAAGTCGTCGCATGGTATGTGAGGCTTATGGAGAACATGCTTCATCACTTTCCACTTGCACATTTTGGTGCAGACAGTTCAAAAGTGGAGATTTTGATACAAGCTTGAATTGGAGGCTTTATTGGACGAAAACCACTGTCAAACTCAAAAGGAGCTTCCTGAATCTTTGGGAGTGACTCCGCAAACTATATCGTTGTCGTCGAGATAGAAGAACCTAAATCTGGACGTGGAAAATATCATAGGACTTGTAGCTGATAGTTCTTATAAGTGGAAAGCTTTGCTTTTTTGTTTTCATCTGAAGAAAACTGGAGCAGAAAGTCATCGCATGCTATGTGAGGCTTATGGAGAACATGTTTCATCACTTTCCACTTGCACATTTTGGTGTAGACAGTTCAAAAGTGGAGATTTTGATACAAGCTTGAATTGGAGGCTTTATTGGACAAAGACCACTGTCAAATTGAAAAGGAGCTTGCTTAATCTTTAGGAGTGTCTCGACAAGCCATTTCATTGCAGGTAAAGAACATGAGCATGAGCCAGAAAATTGGGCTCCACATGAACTGAAACCAAGAGACATTGCCTAAAAAGTCTGAAATGCTGCTTCAACGGTACAAAAGGAAAGCTTTTCTGCGTCGTATCGTTAGTGGGGACGCAAAATAAATCCATTATGATGACCCTGAATGGAGAAAATAATATGTGAGCCCTGACCAACCCGACATATCGACTCCGAAGCTGAATACCATTGCCTAAAGTCTGAAATACTGCTTCAACGGTACAAAAGGAAAGCTTTTCTGCGTCGTATCGTTAGTGGGGACGCAAAATAAATCCATTATGATGACCCTAAATGGAGAAAATAATATGTGAGCCCTGACCAACCCGACATATCGACTCCGAAGCTGAATACCCATGGTATGAAGGTGATGCTGTTTATTTGGTGGGATCAGGAAGGTGTGGTGTATTATGTACTGCTAAAACTGGGTGAAACCATTAATGGGAAACGCTACCGACAACAACTCATCAAATTGAAGCGAGCATTGAAGCCAAACCGGCCGAAACACTACTACTTGTTTCGATCAATGAAGAATGCCTTGTCCGAATGTCGCTTCACTTCAGTGAAAATGTGAAAATGTCATGTCATTTAAGAGAAACTTTCCTAAATTGAGTGAAGTCTTGATTAGTGATTGATATTTTTCATGGTTACTCGAAAGCGAGAAGTTTCGTTGTTATGCAGGACAATTTTTGACAATGTGTAAGTCGAATCGTTGTCCAGTCACGTTCCCATGAGTTTTGACAGTTGATTGATTCTCCCTGACGGGAGATCAGGGATTTAAATTCTCGGCATAGAGTAGGTTTTCGTCGAAGAGCGGAAGACGGGGTGTGGCTTAATACGGACAGCTATTCGACAGAAGCTTGTCTTTGTTCCGCTTAGAATTCTCATGGTGTTGTTCAGTAGTGCATCAAGCTTTTGTATATGTGTGCTGTTGAGCCACATCGAAGCGCCATATTCCGAAGTAGAATACACTAGCTCAAGTGCTGAAATGCGGAAAGTTTCAGCAGAAGCACCCCATGTCATCCCGCTTAGTTTGTAATAGGATTGATAGGAAAACAAAAGATCATGAAGAATCTTGAATATTCATACGAAATTCTGAAGCAACATGAGAAATTAATCATAAGGAGTCGAGACAATTCTTGAGGAGTTAAGAAAAATCATGACAAATTAAAAGGAATCATGAATAATCTTGGAGCATGTTGAAGAATCAAGTTTAAAGAAATTATACAGTTCCTATGCAATTTACAATAAAAATATGAAAGGGTATAGGGAAATATTTAAATTTATTATAGACGCAAGTTTCATTAAAATCTGATAATTATACTTAGACAGTTCGAAAAGTAATCATTGCAAATGGACAAATTTTAGTTTTACTGCACCAAACTTCTACTAAACTAACAAAATAGTTGACATTTCCGTGCTGTACAAAGTAGGGAGATCCGTTGAAAATTAAACGGCCTCGCTCTCCGCGAAATCCGTTAAGGTCCAATTCAAGCGGCGGTAAACGAATTTATGATATAACGGAGACGTAATCGCCTTCAATGTCTGTTAATATGTGAAAATACAACAAAATATGTTACATAGATTAATTAATAATATTTATTTACGCCGAGAGCAATACAGGGAGTGACACTAAAATGCTAACAAAACATATGCTCCGTATAATAGGAGTCCTGACTGTTATGGAAATATCATTCTACAGATGCAAGCATGTCGCAGTAGGAACATGCATATTCAACACTAACCGCTAACGTTATAACAAGTTACAGCGTTATCCAGACATATATGCAAATCATATTCCAATAGCTAATGTTCCTGAAGAGGAGAGACTTCGGCAATAGTATGGTAAAAAATGCGCACATTAAATAATACCACGGGCGAAGTGCGCTCGAATTTAGGCCGTTTCACAGCATGAAAACGCATAATATTTTATTACTTATACTTTCCATGTAAATACGGTTTTTATTAACCCTTTTATGTATCATTTTATTACATGGCGTGCATACTTATGTATGTGTCTTAAAAAATGTATATTAACATCACTAATTTCGCTTTTAATGTTAATTTTATATATTCTTTGTATATTTCACATTGGACGCTGGGTATTTTGTTAGAAGATATACGGGCACCTAAAAAGTGTCAAATTAATGGCCGCCATTCGTTCCTTAAATGAAGGTACCGTGAATGTTCTACCGTAAAAATGTAAAGGAGTGAAATTTATAGCACGATTTTTTAAGGTGGTTTAATCGAATCGCAAAAATATCCTTGTGAAAAAATTTTTATCTCCAAACTAACATTTTTTCGTTTTACATATACAGGGTGTTTCGTAAATTATGACCTTCAAGAATCCCTGTCGGAAGCTATTCAGCAAGCTTGGCAAGAAACTGATGTAAAAGTTTTGGATCGTCGGATAGCTGCTACAAAATATTAAAGACTGTTTCGAAAAGCTTTTTTTGTGACGAATCGTACCTGTAACGACAATAGAACCGCTAATTTTTTTAGGCCAAGAACCGCATCAACCCAATTTTTAATACCTTCAACTCAAGTGAAGCGACCTCCGGACAAGGCATTCTGCATTGATCGAAACAAGTAGTTGTCAGAAGGGACAAAATCAATGACTCTGATCGCCCATTTCGGCCGTTTTTGGTTCAATGCTCGCTTCAATTTGATGAGTTATTATCAATAGCGTTCCCCATTCATGGTTTCGCCCAATTTTAGCAGCTTATAATACACCACACCCTTCTCATCCCACCAAATAAACAGCATCACCTTCTAACCATGGGTATTCGGTTTTGGAATGGATGTATCAAGTTGGTCGAGGCTCACATATGATTTTCTGCATTTAGGGTTATCATAATGGATTCATTTTGCGCGCCTCCCTTCCCCCTCTACCGATACGATGCAGAAAAGACTTCCTTTTGTACCGTTGAAGCAGCATTTCAGACATTTTAGACAAAATCGTCTTTCAATGTCTCTTGGTTTCAGTTCATGTGGAACCCAATTTT
This sequence comes from Holotrichia oblita, assembly GCA_023690525.1. Classification (NCBI taxonomy): domain Eukaryota; kingdom Metazoa; phylum Arthropoda; class Insecta; order Coleoptera; family Scarabaeidae; genus Holotrichia; species Holotrichia oblita. Next base: position 142,148,738 of record CM043018.1, read on the forward strand.
CTGGATCATGCTCATATTCTTTAGACGCAATGAAATATCTCGTCGAGTCACTCCTAAAAATTCAGGAAAGTCCTTTTGACTTTGACACTGGTCTTCGTCCAATAAAGCCTCTAATTCAAGCTTGTATCAAAATCACTACTTTTGAACTGTCTCCACCAAAATTCACAAGTCAAAAGTAATGAAGCATGTTCTCCATAAGCCTCACACAGCATGCGATGACTTTCCGCTCCACTTTTTTTCAGATAAAAACAAAAAAGCAAAGCTTTCTGCTCATAAGAGGTATCAGCTACAAGTTCTATGATATTTTCCACGTCCAGATTTAAATTCTTCTATCTCGACCATAACGAAATGGTTTATCGAGTCACTCCCAAACATTCAGGAAGCTCCTTTTGAGTTTGATACTGGTCTTCGTCCAATAAATCCTTCAATTCAAGCTTGTATCAAAATCACCACTTTTGAACTATCTACACCAAAATTCAGAAGGTCGAAGGTGATGGAGCATGTTCTCACATAGCATGTAATCACTTTCCACTGCACTTTTCTTCAGATGAAAACAAAAAAGCAAAGCTTTCCACTCATAGGAGCTATCAGTTACAACTCCTATGATATTTTCTACGTCCGATATCCGGATTCTTCTATCTCGACAACAATTTCTAGGACATTTAATTTTGTGGGTTGGTGCATAAAATCCAAGGATTGTTCGGAAACTACATAGCCTAACACAAAGATGGCGCGGTTAAATATGACAGTACAGTGCGACCAGTATGAGCACAAATGATGAACCGCCTAGTGAACGTCCAAAAATTATTACTCATTCCGGATTCTCTTGCATAACCATCGCTTAAAAGTGCAGGAGATAACAATCATTATAGGTATCTCAAACTAAATCGTTTAAGTGCGACCTTTTGACGCGTTTGAACGGTTTCATCACCGTCGAGTTCACACTTAACTACACTTCCGAAAGCAATGAACTATCCAAACGATGGACGAAAGATGGCAAAAACGGTTTTGTTAGATTATGGCAACTGTATTTTGGGATTGTCGAGGAATTATTTTGGTCGACTACTTAGAAAAGGGGAAAACGATAAATGGAGGTGGAAAGAGAGGGGTTGGGAAGAAAAAGAGAAATGGCCTCATTTAGCAAAGAAGACAGTTTTTCCGTTAAGATAACACACCTGTCCAGAAGTCTGCAAAAAAATGGGGTTTAAATTAGTGCCTCGTTCATCCTATTCCCCAGATTTGGTTCTCAGCGATGAAGAAGACCTAAAATTTGCAATAATTCAAATAATTCAAATTTTTGTTGCTAGAAAACACAAACTTAAAATAGTGCTATGCAATTCCGAAGTTAAAATTGGCCACCGCCAGGCTGCGACAATTACGGCAGAAATGATAAAATATACAGGACAAAAAGAGAATTAATGTTGGAAATATATAACAGAATATGGAGAAAAGAGGAAATACCAAACGATTGGAAGAAGTCATAGATAGTACCAATATACAAGAATAAAGGAAATAAGAAACAATGCAATCATTACAGAGGAATATCCCTTCTAAGTGAGATTAAGAACAAAACTCTAAAATTCGTTACATGAGTCACAAAGTGGGTTTAGAAAAGGATGGAGCACACAAGACCGAATATTCTCTGTGAAACAAATAATACAAAAAGCTTCTAGAGAACAGAAGAAAGTATTCTTAGCATTTATAAACTTGGAAAAAGCATTTGATAAAGTACCAAGAGAAAGATTATGGAATCTATTAAGAGAAAGAAGTGTCAATTACAAAATAAGACGATTAATACAGAAAATACATAATACAGAACAATACTAATGCTGTAATAGCTAACAATTTAGAATCGGAGATATTTAAAACAAAGGAGGAATTGCGCCAAGGAGGAAGTTTGAACCCAATGCTGTCCATTATTTATATGGACGACATTATCAAACAATGTACAAGAAAAAATAAAAAGATCAGAGTTAACCTTAACTTGAAGGCAGTCGAATTTTCGGAAGGAGCATTCGCAGATGATATTGTAATTATAGCCGACAATGAGGAAGATCTGAAACGTAACCTAGCAACATGGAATATAACACTAAAACACAGTGGTATGATGGAATGATGAGCAGGTAGATACGAAAATCGAAATAAAACGAATTGAAATAGAACAAGTAAAAACATTTCAGTACTTGGGAGCAAGAATTGATGGAAAAGGCACCCAAGACGCAGAAATTAATCAAAGAATAGAAAAAACAACAAAGCTGTACCATAGAATGAGGAATAATTTCATTATGGATTTCATATGGATATTAAATAGAAGACAAAAGAATAAATTACAGCCGGTAAAAATGAAATATTTAAGTAGAATTGGAGGATTACAAGGATGGATAGAATAAGAACCTCGGAAATACGTGCAGTCAGTGCTAGAATACATTGAACAAAGGCAGCTAGGATGGTGGGGATACTTATATAGAATGGAAAATACAAGGCAAACAAGAAGGAGATGGGAAGCAAGATTAATGAAAAATAAAAGAAGAGGAAGGCCAAGGACAACATGGAATGATGTCATAGCCGAAATACTGGGAAGGAAAGGCTAAACATGGATAGAAGCGAACAACATGACAAGGAATAGAAATGAATGGAAAAATTTATAAAAAGTTAGAAGAAGATAAACGCCCTACACCATTGTTATGGTAGAAGGGATTATTGGATTATATTTTATATAAAATGACAAAGGATAACAAAACAATTAATTTTTTGCGGTATTAAATATTTGTCCGTTTACTAAACGATCATTCTTTAAATTCCACATTATTCAACCGATAAGCAAAATAAGCACGCTAAAGTTATGTACTATTCAGAATAGCGACCGTGCGGCTATTAAGGTATATAGATACGCAAAAACGAGAGCTAAAACAACCTCATTCCGAATTATAAATCTCTGCGTTCCTGGGTATGGAATAAACATTTTCAGAATTTCACGTTTATTTATATGACACAGATATCTGGTAATTATTTATATTTTGGACGCGACGCACGGTATTCCATCTAGCGATAATATACATCATACCGCTACATTAAAGCACACACAACTGTTGCCAGCGTGAATATACAAGAACATAGACTAAGTTTTAGCGTCCGGCGACAAATAGCAGCCAGTTTAACACTCCCTAGGTGGTCAACTCTTGCCACAACTCACTGCTATCTCGATCAAAATACCGCTTCCACAAAACAAATCCGCTACTACACTAGAGTAAACATTATACGCACTCTTCCACCCGTATCATTCCCTACACCGGCCAACCAAAACACATACTATAATACGCCTGTGTTGTATGTGTTCTAATGTTTTTTCTACCTGTCCCTCTTCTTTAGTTATGCGATCCACCTAAACGATTACCATATCCAATTCGCATCGTGGGCATACCTAAGTGCTAATTATAAATTTTCTCTCATATTACGTCGACAATCGTATTGTTTTTATGTACATAAAATACATATATATATATGTATATACATACAATGTACCTAATACATATATGAGCTACTTCATTCAAACACGCCATCTATGAGTTTTTTTTGCAATTTTTTGACATACGGAAGTAGCCTCTTCGTTACTCGCATACAGTTTGTGCTCGGATAAACTAGCATTAGCCATGTTTTATTATTGCGAGCTTTAATGTGCGTTAAAGGACACGTAGTAGTGCAAGAGTAAATATTTACACGAAGCAATAAACGTGCGATGACAATTGTATGAGTCGTAATATAATGTCACATCGATCATTTACATAACCTAAAATCCATTAACACTTCTCTGACATTAATTCTTATCCCTCTTCTTTGTCTGTCTATTTTTATTATTATTATTATTTCCTTCTCCTTTTCTAATTATTTTTTCTTGGCATTATTGTTTTTCTTCCTTCTTCGTCTCATTCTTTCTTCCTCTACTAATTATTTTCCTTTTTCTGCTGATTCCTTTTATCTTCCATTCGTTATTATTCATTTCATCTACTATTTCTTCCTTCGTATGCTATTCTATTACATTTTGTTTTTCTTCTTGTATCTCCTTACGTACTCTTTAACGTTTCTTCCATTTTCCTATGCCTTACATTCTAGTTTCCTTCTTCTTATTCTCCATTTCCTCCTTTTTCCTTTCGATATTCCATTTCATTTTGTTCTTCTTCTGTATCATATGTTTTCTTCTTTCTTTTTGTTTCTTTTTCTTTTGGCTATTTTAGCTGCTGAACCTACCTTATTCTACTTTTTTTATTCTTTTCTTTTTGTGCATTTTAGTCTTCATATTGTTCTTGTTCGTATTTCAATTTTGAATATTGTTCTTCCTCTTATTGTCTCGTTTTAACTTTATCTCTACTCCTTATGCTCCTTTGTCTACTTTTTTCTACTTTATCCTTTTCTATTTTCTCGTTCCTTCTACTTATTTTCAATATTTCTTGTTGTTTCCTTTTCTTCATTCTATTCTTTTTTTTCTACCAATGATTCTACTGTCATTCTACTGCTAATTTTTGTTTCTCTCTACTGCCTTCCTTCTTTTGATTCTCCATCTCCTTATTTTTGACTTATTCTAAACCTTTCTTTTTCTTAATTCCTCCAAGTCTTGTTTTTTTCTAATTTTCCTTCTTATTCTGTTTTCTTGGGATATTCCATTTCATTTTTTTTTTCTGCATTATATGTTTTCTTCTTTCTTGTTGGCTATTTTCACTGCTGAATATTTTCATACTTTCTTCTTCTGCTACTACCTTCTTCTACCCTTTAATCTTTTTTGTGCTTAGTCTTCATATTGTTCTTGTTCTTATTTCAATTTTTGATGTTGTTCTTCCTCCTCTTTTCTCTCGTTTTTATACGTTTTTATTTATTCCTTATTCTTCTCTCAATATTTCTTGTTGTTTCCTTTTCTTCATTCTATTCTTTTTTTTCTACCAGTGATTCTACTGTTATTCTACTGCTAATTTTTGTTTCTCTCTACCGCCTTCCTTCTTTTTATTCTCCATCTCCTTATTTTTGACTTATTCTAAACCTAGCTTTTTATTAATTTATCCAAATCTCCTTTTTCTAATTTAATTTTTGTCGTGCTTCATTGTGCTGTTTTATTTCATTCTGTTCTTCTGCTATACCATATTTCTTTTTCTTTTTGTATCTGCATTCCTTCTCTCTCTCTCCTCTTGTTATTAATCTGCGTTGTTTCCATTCTATCCTTTCTATTGTTCCTTTTCATTCGTCTCATTCTTATTCTTCTTTCTTGCCTTTGTAACTTCCTACTTTCTAAATCTTCTTATTATTTTCCTTTTCTTCGTCCCATCTAAAATATATCTTGTCCAACTTAGATCTGCTCTCTCCCAGTTCCTCCTTTTTGAGGTTGTTGCTGTCCGTTATTATCTTAAGGCTGTTGGTTCTTCGATCCCATTAGAGATCACCATCTTCCAGCCTCAGATAATCCAATCATCATTGTTGGTAATCTAAATGTGAGGCATCCATCTCGTCGGAGCGTATTTCCCGAGCACGTCATTGTAATATCTCTGGATCGCCACCCCACTGTTAGAGAAACAACCCTTGGGAAGGTTATGCTCGGAGAAATAGTTGGCTGGGAGGAGCTCTTTTCCAAATTGATCTCCTGGTCGAGGATGAAATTGAGGGGATTCAAATGATCAGGATTAGCAGGATTCCACCACACAGAACTAACCCAAAACCTCACATTACGAAACAGAAACAGAACACCACATTTTCCTGATGATTGGACATCTTCGTTTTGATTTTGTCTTCCCTGTTGGGTTTTATTTGTTTATTTTAATAAATTTTAATCCCCATTTTATCGTCCTACTGATGACAGCTACAAGTAGTTTAATTGGATTCTGTTGTATATCACAGCGGGGGTGGTCGCGCACAATTGAAGATTAAAGGGTTTTGGGTCAAAAGTCCAATCTTAGAATCCTTTATTATTTATTTCCATCTTCCTGCTCTTGTGCTTCTTCTCTATTTCCTCATTTCTTCTCATATTCTTTTGTGTTTCTATTTTTCTGTTATCTTATCTCAATCTTTCTTCGACTACTAATTATTGCTTCTACTTCTTATTTTTCTTCTTGTTCGTTTCCTTTTAAGCCAAAAGAGCGGCCACATTGCAGGTGGGCGGCCCAAAATCTAGAACCAATCCTGACTGTAGTATCTACCTATATAAGAAGCCACACTTTCAAGAAGTTAAAGATAATTATTCTGCGTAATATACATAGGTATTCAAGATTAAATTATGTATGTATATAAACTTGTAGACATTGTCTCACCTGACAGTTATAACAGGTATACCCAAACGCATATTTAAAAAAAAAACAAATTCGCTATTGTTTCAGTAAAAGAAAAAATATTTTTCTTTTTAAATTAAAGACGGTCTACCATTCCCGTAAATTATTTGTCAGTTTTATCACCTACAGAAACAAAATTTCCTTTTTTACTTATAATTTATGCGCTGTGTTGCCGATAAAATATGTCATAATAATGTCATAAACTTGGCGTTATGTTTAAAAAAAAGAACGAGACCAAACGTTCTGTAATTTCGTCAACGGTTTATGGTATTTTAACTTACTTTTATTACAATACTTAAACGGGTTTTAAAATTCTATGAATTAGAAAAAGGAATCATTCTGGATCTTCGTAACAACAATCGATCGCGATAAAGTCGACACCTACGAGAAAATTTGCCACCACCGTGTACATAACTTTTATTTTTGCCAATTAAATACGACAATGTGTCGCATTAGTCAACCTACTGAAATCTGACACTTTATTTTATAGCTTAAAGTGTCCTTTTTCTGCAATTACCAACTTTCTCATTTACATAAGAAGCGCATATCGACTTAAAAATAAAGCTGCAACACGCCATTTTTGCACAACGAACAGTTGTCGTTCGTTATTAGATTTTAATCTGAAACCCATAACATACGGATTTAAGTTCGACGGTTGTATTACTCGCATCAGCGAAACTGTAATTATCACACATCGCAGTGGTAAATTTCCTTTTTTGTTTTCACCTGAACAACCACCCACTCAACAAATCCCCTTACACCTATGTAAAATTTAATTTATAGAGTACATATAGTATACATATACATACATAAGTAGAAGTAAATAGACTACAAGAAAATGTTGTTAAAGAAGTCTTATTTATGGCTGTCTCCGACTTCAAAAGAACGATATTAATTAGTTTCTAAAACTGGCATGTTTTTTTTATCAGTCCAATCTACCGGTAGCTATAAAATTTGATACGGTGTTGCATCTAGAAATCTCGAAAGTAACAGCTCCTATATATGCGTACAGTTTTTTATGGGAAATCAGTAATGAAAGTGTGAAACACATGTGTATAAGTGGTGATTGAAATTTTCAGTTTAATTTTCATACAGACGATACCGATTTTATTATTTCATGCTATATCCAGTTTAACTCGAAGCCATAAAAGTTTGAATTATAAATAGGACAGAATTAAAATTTCAAACGAAATTGTTGTGGAAATAGTTTCTGTTTCCTTTCGTTATAGGCGAAAACGCGAGGAATAAATTAACTTATGCAAATCCTCTCTTATTTACATTTTAATTAAATCAACTTATTAGAGCACACCCTCTTATGTCTTGATGATGCGCGTATAGTTTGGAGGTGTAGCTTTCAAAACGAGGACTCCTCGCTATTTTGAAGAATTCGCCCGTGAATAACAAAGCCCCCACTCTCGTAAATTATCAAACTTTGTTCAAAGTGTGTGAAATTTGAAACCTAAAATGTGGCGGTTGATAATATATTACACTACTTTGTACGATAGTCCCGGGATAAGTCTTACGTTACTCGCCTTGATACCATTCGATGTGTAGGGTTGTAATTTATGAAGGGCGATTTAGTTTTTCTTTTTTTCTCTCTCTCAATTTTACATCTGTAGGTAGTTGTTTTTATTAATTTCCTCAACGTTCAGGCACAATTTTCCTGCATATATTTGTTAGAAAATCCTAGAAAACTTTTTTTTAATTGCGGTGAAGCCGGACGAACAAAGTGTGATAAAGTAGTGATAAAGTCATTCGTTACGCGAAAGAAAAATGGTTGCGTTCAGAAATCGAATATCTTTTTGCCAAACGCAGTAAACTTGAGATTCAAGCTTACCAACTTCGGAAATTTTTAACATTAGATCTTAATGATGTTGAATATCAACTATGGTGTGATTTTCAACGGAACATGTTTATTTCAATAGATAGGAAAGTTCAGAATAAGAAATTCTCTCATGATAGGAAATTACGAAAGTTAGATTGTTTTGTAAAAAATAAACATCATGTTCCGATGAATACCATTAACATAGTAGAAAATCATTCCTCGCAAACTTTTAGTGAACGAGAACTTAATCTTTTGAATAAAGGATTGAAATTTGGTTTGCAGACTCGTGAATCGAATGTTGAGTGGGTTATTGCCAGGATAGAATCCTCTATCCAGCGGTTTCCCGAGCCCACAAAACAGTTCGTTAGGGAGGCCTGCAAACATACTATTTCAAAAAATTTGAAATCTTATAAATCGCCTCAGAAATTCGAAAACATTAAAATCATTAAAACTTTGCGGGAAAAAGATTGTTTTTATTTGAAAGCTGACAAAGGGAACAAGGTTGTTAGTTTAGATAAAGAGAACTACTATGATCGGCTTAATGACCTGTCGAGTAGTGGTCCTTATAAGTCAATTTCAAAAAATCCTTTACCGAAAATGATTAGAGACGTCAACATTGTGTTTAAAGCTTGTAACAACCTTGTTACTGCCGATGTTAGACGTAAGCTACATGTTTCCAATCCTGTTATTCCTAAATTATATTGTTTACCTAAAATTCACAAACCTGCCAAGTTGGTAAGGCCAATTGTTTCGGCAATTGACGCACCGACTTATAAGGTGTCCAAATGGCTGACCAATGAATTTAATAATTTGCTAATACAGCAACCTAGTTTGGCAGTAAAAAATTCGTTAGAATTTATTAAAGAAATTCAAAATATTCAGTTGCTGCAGGGTGAAATATTAATTTCATTTGATGTTAGTTCTCTCTTTCCTAGTGTACCAATTCCAGACACCTTGACATACCTCAAGGACTTGTTGCTTCAAAATAGTTTGAGTCAACAATGTGTCCAGGAATATATTCGCTTAACTGACATCTGTATGAGACAGAACATTTTTCAATTCAACGGGAGTCTTTATGAACAGTTGGAAGGAACGGCAATGGGTAACTCCTTGTCGCCCTTTTTGACTAACCTTTTCATGAGCCGTTTTGAAAAGGACTTAGAATCTGAAAGCGAATACTTTCCTAGGGTTTGGTTGAGGTATGTGGATGATATTTTCGCTATATTTGACACTAAAAAATGTAATATTGACGATTTTCTCAATAGATTAAATACTCGGTTCGAAACCATAAAGTTCACTTGTGAAAGAGAAGAAAACGGTCAGCTACCCTTTCGAGATACTTTAGTAATTAGAAATAACAATAGATTAGAGTTTGACGTGTATAGAAAGGAAACCAGTACACTTCGCTACATTCCTTCAGATTCCCATCATTGTGTTCAACACAAAATGGCAAGCCTGAATTTTTTGGTACACAGACTTCTCACTTTTCCCTTGAACAAGGCGAGGTATGAGAAAGAGCTTAAAATTATAAATGATGCGGCCAAGTGTAATGATTTCCGGCCTCAGCATATCTATAAGTTAATTAGGAAGTTTAATTATAAGAAAACTGTGAAAGAATCTACGACTTTGCGAGAGGATGTTAAAGCTTCACCCGTTGTGACTCTCCCTTACGCTCCCTTTATCACTAAAGGTTTGAGTAAAATCTTCAAAGAGCTAGATCTCAGAATAGTTTACAGTTCTGGGACTAGTTTACGAAGTCTCATCGGCAACCCTAAAGATAAAATACAACCTCTAGAAAAGTCAGGTATTTACGAAATCAATTGTAAAGATTGTAATCAAAAATATATTGGGCAAACCAGGAGAGCAGTCTCAACTAGATTCAAAGAGCATATGGCTCATCTTAGATTTAATAGAATTGAGAAATCGAGCGTTGCCCAACACATTTTTGAAACAGATCACAACATCGATCATACGACTGTTAAATTAATTAGACAAATAAACAATTGTAAGTTTCTAAATGTTTTCGAAAGTTTAGAAATATATAAAAATAAGTCATGTGTAATGAACTGTGACAATGGACCTATACCGTATTCGTTATTGTTTTCGTTAATCGGAAATTAATGATGCGTATCGGTTTGACCGTGCATAACATTTAGGTTACCTGTTTTTGTAGATTTTATTTGAATTTAGTTTAAATCTTCGCAATTAAGGCAAGAAATATTGTTGATTAAATAAAATATATTTCATCCACGTTTCATTCGGCAAGAGCATAATAATTTATTACAACGTAAATATATGTATACACATAATTCGGTTTGATACGATTCACAAGTCATTTGTCGTAAAATTTATCACACAACCACAAATTATATCTCGTAAAAAAAAAGAGAACATCCGCGGTATAATGAACTTCGATGTTGTATATATATATATATATATACCCGTAGAAACACGTATATTAGGGGAAGGAGACACGGGATCAAGACCCATTGAGCCATATAAACTTCGGTGCAGAAAAAACGATGTTCGGATATTTGTCCAGACTAAAAACCAACGACGCGGCATGGCGTCACAATTTACGTGAAAACTTTTTAATTTCAGACGGTAACATTAATCCCGACGGAGTAATTTCATAATTCCGTAAGCCAAATAAGTTCTCCGAGGCGGCAACTTGACCCCCTTTTAGTTTTTCGTAATATAAATTTCGTACGAGGACACGGACCGACACTCCACTTCTTGAATCTTGATTAAATTTTCCATACATAAAATAATAGACGCGCCCGAACTGAATCCAGAATTAATAAAAAGTAAGTTAATTAAATTCCCGTCCATATCTCTCCATTGCGAAATTTTCTCCCGGTTAAAAATTAAGCTTATTATGTATTCGCATTTAAAATGTACTCGTCACTGTTGGAGTGTAAGGGGGATCGTTGTTGGAAATAAAATAAAATAATTTTTGAAAAAAACAATGCACGGTGAATTGAATAAACGGAAAACAAACACAAAACAAGAAAAACACATTGGAGTAAAGGGAAAAAATGAATAAAACAAGACGATTAATCCTATCCGCGTTTAAACAAACAAGTTTAAATTTATTATTTAACGCCTACGTCGTGTTCACATGTCTCGTTCTGTATAGGTACTGTCCTTTAAGTTTTATTCGACTTGTTTCCTTCCCATCTTCGTATTCTCGCCTCTTACGCTGACCGTCTCTTTTCTTTAGTTGTACAGTTTCAAGTTTATAGCTTCTCTATGTTATGTTCTGTGTACGTACACCATATTTTTTCGAACTTCAATAAAATTTATATTACTTATATACCGTTATGTGTCATTCGCCTATAGCTGCAAATAATCAGCATCATTTAACGTGAAGAACTTTAAACCTAAGATTGATAAGTGTCTAATGTACGTACTTAATTAATTATTTATTACTTAACTGTGATTACAATTAAAGATGATAGTTTTTATCCTGAGGTATGTATGTACATACATCAAATAACTTTGTCAATAGTTATGTCACTCGTGTAACAGTAATTGATGTGTACATGATTGTCTTTAGGTCTTAGAAATATTGCTTAATTTTCTTCATCGTTGTCTTCATATTCATTTTAAGCTATTTAAGCTATTTTTAGCTTGTGTTGAATTTTACAAGGTCTGCTTTAAAAACATTGAGATTTATTATTAAAGCTACAGAATGGTTTACATCAATGAATGCAATTCTGCCACTATACAATTCATTTATACATTCAAAGCTTGAGCATGCCACGCTCACTTGGTCCCCAATTTATATGAACCAAGTTAACGCACTCGAATTGGTGCAAAGGCATTGTCATCATTAAGTATCTGCATGATTAATGTTCATGATTTACTGCTTAAACAATTTGAAATAGACACCTTATCTATGTTTGCAAATTCTCTATAAACTCTATAAACAATGGTCAGTTGGCGAATTAACTATACTGTAAGCTACACAACTTTCACAATGCTTCCTTTTATTTTTTTAGATAATAATAATAATAATAATAATAATAATTCATGCCTTAACATCCCCCAACAGCTTGCGCCAATTACAGGGGGCATCGGCTGGCCATGAGTTATTATTACGCCTGCGGCTGTAGACCGACTTAAGATGTTACCTTTCCGCATTTGCCGTGGAATTTGGAAAACTACAGAAAACCAAACTCAGAAAGGAAGCACCGGGGTTCGAACCCGGTACTGCCGGACTACGAGGCAAGTGTGCAAGCCACTAGACCACTAGCCCGACAAATGATGAATAATGAAGCTTCCATATATTGAGCCATACTTTCCTGCCACAGCCCCAAAAAAGAATTGCATATGACAAATGACTTTAAGCTGTACATTCTAGCTCTGCAGTACAGTTTCCTGTACGCCAATCATTGTTTGCATACACTTAATGCTGTAAATTCACAACATGAGCTTCTTGGACAGTTGTGTCATTCCTGCACTTTAGCTTGACGTCCTTCATTGGATTTTATTTGTATTCAATTTTAGATTATTGCTTGTAATCTATGAATTAGCCATTTGAAGAGTTTGATTAGATTGGAACCATGATCTTTCTGCATTTTAGTTTTTATAATAATAACTATGGAGGTACCGTCTATATATTTGTAGATACAATTCTACCTTTAGCAAGAAATACAATAAATGTAAATAATAAATGAAAGTGGACCCAAAATGATCAACAATCTGTTGCTTGTTTAAGAATTTTTCAACTTTGCAAGCTTTTGGTAGTCTATAAGACAGTCACTAAACATTGTGCTACTTCATAACCATTTTCAATGAATTAGAGCAAAATTTAGTTACTTTTGCTTATAGTATAAATAGTTTTAAAATGCCCGTGAAATTGAGCAAACAAGTCCTTTACATAGCTGAACATTAGAAAGATCTAAAGTCGCAAGATAATCTGTTTTCATATCAGCAAGCTTGCTTTATGAACCACTTTCAATCGCTTTAGAAATAATTCAAAAACTAAGAAGAAATTAGACTTTTCAATATTTTTCAAAATTCTTGATATACAGGGTGTTTCTGAATTGATACGAAAGATTTCAAAAGATGATTCTTTATCAAAAATTAAGGGGGGTCTTTCATAGAACTTTTTGTTCAACACTTTTTTCGTTCCAAGTTACAGCCCTTTAAAATTAGGTAAAAACAATTGTTTTTATTTAATTTATCCACTTTGGAAAAATTTAGAAGAATGAAACAATAAAACTATTTGTCATATGATTTCATTTGACAGCAGCTTACTTGAGTTTTTTTTAATAAATAATAACCTCTTTGTGAATTTATGGGAAAAGAGTCTGAGCAGTATTTTATTTTTTTGTGATCAAACTAACAATTTTATGATAAAAAGTCAAGACATAAAAATGTTGCAGATTGAGTCTGTCTTTTTAAATCAATTTTTTAAATAGGAAAATATAGGCGCATTAAAAAGTTCTGATGCAAAATATTGTGATTACATTTTAGGGTAACAAAAATACTCAAAAACTGCCATTTTATTAGCGTCAGTTATCTGCCAAATTTGATTCTTCTAAATTTTTCCAAAGTGGATATATTAAATAAAATCAAACTTTTTTACCTAATTTTAAAGGGCTGAAACTTGGAGGGAAAAGGGTGTTGAACAAAAAGTTATATGAAAGATCCCCCTTAATTTTTGCTAAAGAATCACCCTTTGAAATCTTTCGTATCAATTCAGAAACACCCTGTATAGGGTGGGCCACTTGAAATGAATTGAAATTATGGCCAAACTAAATTAGAAATTTAAAATCGGACCAGGTAAAGTTATAGAGTTCTAAGGGAAGCACATTTTAATAAAAGTATGGATTTTATACCATTCATCATAACGTCATACCGAAATCAATTTGCATTTATTTCGATGGAATGTGGTATTTTTATTGTAAATTTCTTAAACAGATAATTTATTAACGTATAACTGTATGAAATATGACCGATTTTAATAAGAAATGAAATCAACAACTTCTTGAAATTGCCACCAATATTTCAAATTTTGAAGCGCGCAAATATTGTTATTTACCTGATGCATACTTGCGTAAAACGCAAAATTTGAATTGGGCTCTAAATATAAATATGTCGTTAAATGTCACTTGGCAACTTACTGACAAACGTTCAAAATTAATTAGTCGTTTTGTAGCTTTTGTAGATTCCATAGTTTACACTTCATATTTGAAATTTAGCAACGTTGATTTAAGTCAAATCTGAGAAATGTCATACACATTAAACATGCGTTACGTAAAATATCGGTAAACTAAGCTTGAAACTTTGATACCGGGAAATTTAAATAATCAAATTTCATTCTTTGTAATTGTAAACATAGTTTGATAAAATATTTTTTAATAAGTGATTGTGATGTGTTACAAATACCATCTTCTTACAATACAGTGACAGAAAACATACATGTGCTTATTTAATAAAATGCAAATTGATTTCGGCGTGACGTCATCATGAATGTTATAAAATTTACTTGTTATTAAAATGTGCTCCTCATCGATCTCTATACGTCTACCTGGATGGATTTTAAAATTTTTATTTAGCTTGGCTGTATTTCTAGTGCATCATTTCAAGTGGCCCACCCTTTTACAAATAATATGCTTTAATGTTAATTATGCCTATTATTATGTGCTAAGTATCGAGCAAAATCTTTTTTTTACCTTTTTCAAAATATATGTTAATACTTTCATAGCAGAATCTGTATAAAGGATAATAATTTAATCCTTATTATCTTTTATTTTGGTTTCAAATCGGATTAAATTCTCTCGTACTGCGATTTGATCTACACAAATGTATGTGAAGTCCTGCATTTAATCCTGTTAGAAAAACGCAGTCACTGTTATAAGTGTATCACTAGGATTACTTATCATCTATGACACAATTACCTTTGTTATCAAATTTATAAATAACCATTGTAGCTTAAGATTTAACACAAGTATAAAAAAAAGATCTGATGTTCACAGGGCAAATCCACACTTTGCTAAAAATGTGGTACACATAAGATGTATTATATCTTTGTTGTGGAGAATAGGCGGGTTGGTGTCACCATTATGAGCCTGAATCGAAACGCGACAGTATGCAGTGAAAACATCCATCGTCTCCAAAATAACAGAAATTCAAAACTCAACCTTCCGCTAGCGAGGTTGTGCTTACCTATTTTTTCTATCACCCTGGACCATTATATACATCTTGAATTTAAAGACCCTCGTGTTAACATCAATGCTGTCCAATACAGTGAAACTTTGACTCGTCTGCGTACAACCATAAAGAACATACGTCTTTCCCCTTACAGCCCGTATCTGTACCGATGTGAAAAGAGCAGCCAAAGATAGCAGCCAATTTTTCCGAAAATACCCGAACGTACATAGGCGAACTGACCTATATTATACAGGGTGTTTCATAATATATGCGCAGGACTTCAGGATGTGATAGCTTGTCCAAAAATTTGAAAAAGCTTCTATCAACTTACCCTCTCAAATGCACCATTTTCGAGATACAGGGTGTTGAAATTTACCCTTACGGTTTGGATAATTTTAAAAAGACAATTTTTGTATCATTTTTATTTTTGTTTAATTATGCAATTATGAAGTTAACGTTTGCTTTTTTACTTGTTCAAACGTTTTAGTAAAATAAAACTTTTATTTCAAACAATTGACCATATTTTTCAACATAAAAGTTGATTTTTCTCGAAAACGGTCAACTTTAGAGCTCATGACCAACCTTTTTTGTGTAGAAAACATTGGCGGTTCAAATGGGCGTCTCAAAACCGTACTTTTTCCAATGGCGTAGAAATTGGGAAGAATAACAACCACTACCCCTTCAAAATCTTTACAAATTATGACTTAAAACAAAATTCCCGCACACAACGTAGCTTATGAGTAAGAAAATGGTTACAAAAGCTCTTTTCTTTACGATAAACGGTTCCGGAAATATTTACAAAAAACGGTTTTTTTTCATTAAATTTCAACACCCTGTATCTCGAAAATGGTGCATTTTAGAGGGTAAGTTGATAGAAACTTTTCTTTTCAAATTTTTGGACGAGCTATCACATCTTGAAGTCCTGCGCATATATTATGAAACACCCTGTATAAGTCCATTTTAATAGAAAATTAAAAAATTATATTCTTATTCAAGCTAACGCATACATACGCCTTACACTTACTATACGCTACCAGAGCGATGATTGCTGCAAATATGATCGATTTGCAAAGGGTCACAGTCCAGACAGCACAAGACATCTTATGGATGTCTTATTTAGGTCTGTATTATGTCTGAACGCCTAAAGATATAAAAAGACATCTTATGGACGTAGTTTTAAGGACGTCTCTTGGATGTTCATTTATGGCATTTATAAGACGTTTCTCAAAAGTCTAAAAACCACATTTTAGACGTTTTACATATATAACAAATTCGACAAAATGTGAAACAAGTTAAGCACTTAGTGTATTTGAGATTGTGTTCATGTTTCTAAAGAATATGATGATGAATATATGATGATCACGTACTTCAGCGCCATCTCACGTCGTCTTCGAAACTATACGATAATTTTAATGGCGATCGACTGGGTTTGTGTTTGAGTTTAATTCTTGTTTCAATTTCACAGTTTTAGTTTAACAGCTTTCACTCAGTTTTACTTTCTTTGTAGTTGAGATATACTGTCAGTGTTTAGATATTTAACTTTTTTATGAGATGAATAGTTATATCCAGTAATTTATCATTTGTATTAAGAAGTGTTTGTATAGACCAGGGATCGCCAAACTTTTTTGATCATCGACCCCTATATCATTTTTCGAAATCTGCATCGACCTCCAACAAAAGCAATTTTCAGTTAATTAAGAAAAAACTATCTAATTAGTATTTGTATATTGTGATTTACTTTACGATTTTAAACATTTATTAAAGTAATTTTATATTGTGTAACAATAGTTTTATACAATATATCTTAATGTTGAAATTTAAACACCTTAATTTTTATTAAATAAGATGATTTAAGATGTGCGTGAGTGTGAGATAGGTGTGCTTGGTGTTTCTTTGCAACGTTCGCTATATTTGATTCGAAATTGGTCAAATTCAATCTTAAATCCCCTCGAAACTCCACATTTAATTTGTCCTGTACTTAGTTAAGATTGAATTGGAAACGCCAGCATAAATGGCTGAGCTATTTCGTAAAGTTTTACATATTTTTATATTTATATTTGTCCAAAATTTATTTATTGTAGAATTTTTCATAAGGGTCTTTGCTTCAAGATCTGATAATAATTCAGCAAGCTCATGTTGCAGGTTGACGTCCACGATTTCAATTTAAGCGGAAAATGGCGTAATAATCCACTCAGGGATGTAAATGTTTTCCAAATCAAATCAACAAAGCGCAGTTTAAAATTTTCGCTTAATTTTTAAAGATGACGGGGGGTCTATATAGACCACTTTGGTGACCTCTGGTATAGACCATTAACTATTGTCGAAGGTAACGTAATACTAGTCTCTATTGTTTACCGTAAAATTTCATTCAATTTACAAAGCTATGAATTGTTAAACATGTCTTGTTAGGCCTATACTACCTTATAAGCTCTTGAAGGAAATGAATTTCGGTTTTATAAACCTTTGATAGTAAATAGCCCCACAGAGAAAAACAAACCGTCGAGTTTAAGTCGGGTGATCGTAGAGGACACGCTTGATTTAGAAATTCTCGAAGTGCCATCCCAAAATGTGCAGGAGCACCATCTTGTTGAAATGTAATATTCATACCACATTCTTCGCTATTTGTGGATATACAATTTCCTCAAGAATACAACACCGCAGCAAGGTCTTTTTTTGATATTAGACCTAGTATGTGATGGGCTGGTATTCTCACCCATTCATTTAGTATGACCTCGGAAAACGAGGATTTTCATCACACCAGTCAAAATGTGAGGTACTTGTTAACGTGACCATTTACGAAAAATGTGTATTCAGTACTAAAAAAGAGATCATATGCAAATAGTTTGGATTTTGTGCAACAATTTCGGTCATAGTTTCTCAATACTCTATTCGTCTATCTAGATCACCTTCCGTTAGCTCTTTAGAGTAGAGCTAGACACATTGCATGTCGTAGCAACCTTTCAGGTAGATTGTTGAGGTTGAATTACTACTTCACCTATTACATTAAGCTGCGTTTCTTCTGATATACCTGAGCGATCAATTTCTTTTTATTAATTTTTTTGAAATTTCCTCATGAGATTGGACGATCTGGAGAGCTTTCATTGAAAGTTCTGACGGTTTGATGATCGTTTCTATTAACTACTAACATGAACTCAAAAAGTAAAGCTGAAGATCAAATCTGCCGTCTATGCCAAGAAGATCTATGTAGTCTAACAACAGAAGGGCAATGTTACAATAGAGCCATGCAGATCGCGGTGACTAAAAGCAGCAATGCAACTGTCCTCAGATCTAAATCTGAATCTAACTCAAAAAGTCATTACTTCAAGAATGTAGTGCTAAATATTTCATATTAATAACCCAAAACTGAAACCTCTCTATTTCAATCACAATACCTCGTCATATTTTAAAACCTCTGCTGTACCTGCATACAATTTCCTCTTTAACAAACTTTGTGGCTGTAATACTGCAATAGTGTTAGCATTTAATTTAATTTAATTGATATCAAGATTCAGGCATTCAAAGAAACACAATTTTTTAAAATTACATATATTCACATAGCTGTATAACTTATATATGAAATATAAAGTTTGAAGATGGATCACTACATTCCCTTGGCACAGCTATCTTGCAGTGCAGTACTGTCTCTACTATCTATCTGAAAAATAAATCATTCGACTTGCTTTTTTTTTTAAATTATAATATAACTTTATTTTTAAACATACGATGAGTTAGTATACTTTGGGCAAATATTCGTTTTCTTTACATTATTAAAATAAATCCAACTACAAAACTTTAAATGCTCCCTCTATAAATATAAATATGTATTATGTGAGAATATGGAAAAAAAGCAGTACAACTTTCGGAACCGAGTATTGTTATCAAAACAAAACAAAAAATAGTATTTATATTAATTAGAATATCAGGAGGGAATATCAAGAGCATTTAAGTGTTTGCAAACTTCCTGTACACATCAAAAAACTTATATAATAAATACATACTTAGCATCGAAAAACAAAGAAAAAAATAACAGTAAATAAATTCCAAATAAACTATAAACAAAAAAAAAAGTGTCCTCTCTCTTCTTTATGATGAAAAAAAAAACATATTGGGGCACCAAGCAAAAATAAAATAAATAAATAACTAAATTATAAATAATAAACCCAGAAAATAGCTCGCTTCAACTCGTCCTGTGATTTTATTAAACAAGTTGGTCGTATTCTTTTTTTTTTTTTCTTATTTTTGTCTTCTACTTATAAGCGTTCTTTACCTACTATAGTTAACACGCCAAAAAAATATAAAGGAACTCTCTACTTGTTTTAGATTCTTTCGACGTGCGTTTTACCAACATAAAAATAAATAATTTAAGACTTTAATAAACAATAGGGGGTAGGTAGGTAATCAAGGATAAGGCAATGAGATATGGTTCATTTAATTTTGATGTTTTTGCTGCCCTTTTGGATTTTTTGGCCGCGTTTCTCTCTCTCTCTCGTTTTCAGCTGAATTACAGATCGGATTGACCGTATAGAGCAGTGGAGAATGACATGTAATCTAATGCGCCAGGCGCTGCTCCAGGTCCCTTGTATGGTGGCATACGTTGGATGCAATATTCAGCTTGATCTGGTGGTAATTCTCTCCTCAATTCATCAGGTAAGATGTATGGCTGGAAAAAAAAGGGAAAAAAACGTCACAAAATAATTATTAATACAAGGAAAAATATCTTACCTTATCTGCTGCTAAGATACGGAAACTGTCGATAACTTGTTCAGCGGTATCTGTATCGGTACTCTCTCTAGTCATGAAATCTAAGAAAGCGTCGAAGTGCACGTAACCGGTACTGTTTGGATCGACGACTGCGAGAATCCTCTGGAAATCGATCTCGCCCTGCCTATCTTTGCCGATAGAATAACCTAAGGAGACCAGGCACGATTTGAATTCTTCTGGGGTTAGGCGGCCTGTCCTGTTCTTGTCGAAGTGATTGAACGATGACCTGAATTCGTTGAGCTGTTCCTGGGTGATGCCTTTCGAGTCGCGAGTCAGTATCTGGTTCTCGACCTCGTTGATGTTGCGATTGATAGATGTCAGTAGTTGTTCCCAACCGACGCGTAAGGTCTCCATTGTATATTGTGTATACCTATAAGAAAAAATATTAGTTATACTAAAACATTTTGCTGAACATATTGCAATGTTAGATATTGTAAACAAACGAGAAGTAACAATAACTTGAAAGAAGAGTTTTATTGTCCACCATCTCTTAATGTCTTCACTGTTTCTACAAAGACATATTGCAACCTATTTTTTCATAACATAATAATTCCCAACTTTGTGATTTCCAAAAAAAAAATAGTTGCTACTATCCTGAAACAATTCTAAACTTATTTTTCAACACTCCATAGTACACCATCGACGTCTGTAGCCCTCAAGAGCCTGCAGATCTGTGAACTCTCAAGTATGCCCTCTTTAATTTTAGCTTCATTTAAGTGCGGAAACTTTTCTGAGATAACAAAATGCTGTCCAATCTTGACAAAATTTTCTGGGAGTATGATCAAACTGCGATCAAAATGGATCTACTTACAACGTTCTTTGATCCAAGTTCAAGTAATGTCCTTCGCGGTCATTCCCTTCTATCACACTCACAAATGAAACAATAGTACGTCGTAGAATCAAGCTCAAGCCCAAGCTACAATTTTCAAATCGCTACAGAGCTGCTATTTGTGTTCTTGTTAGTTGACCAGGGAGGACCTGGAGAGGGGATGAGGAAGGGAAAGGTGGGGAGAGGGGTCAAGATCGAAATCAATTCGCTCACTAATGGATTCCCAGATCTTCGAATTCTTTCAATTCTCTCTTAGTTGAGAACTGTGTCAGAAAGTTCTTAATCGAAGGCACCTTGAAGTCCACTCTTAACTCACCGTTGCGCACAAATCGAGGGCATCAGCAATCAAACGATGTGTGCGATTCTGCAGCGTCTCTAAACGCCTTACTTGTGCCTTGGACATGTTAGACAGCGAGAGGAAACCACATGTGATTACGAAAGATAGACAAGCAACTTGATCTTCATCGACAACAAGCTCCTACGACATAAGTGCGGAAACACCACGGATTTTGGGAATTGAATCTGGCGACAGTACCACTTACATGCTGGAGGAATATGAGTCTTGAGTCCAAGAGTACCCCGAGGTATCTAACTGAAGGACTCCAGGGAAGCCGGAACTTATCTATACCGATATTTTTCGTAGATCCTCCACTTGGACGACCATTCCAAAATTTCGTTGATAACGGTCTGAAGTCTGCGCATAGATTGCAGTTTCGACTGTAGTAATTTTTGGTAGATCAGCCATGTATCAGTTTTATTCTATTTGTTTAGCTACTAAGATTGCAAATTAAAAAAAAAATAACATTTTTATAACAAAATAATGATTGTTATAAAGTCAACAGTCGAAATAACTGAAAAAGTTAAAAGTGCGTCTAATAATATTAGTCCCTGGCCATATTATTAGACGCACTTGAATTTTTTGACAATCATTATTTTAAATATTTAATTTTTTTAATTTGCAATCTTAGTAGCTAAACAAACAGAATAAAACTGCTTCCTTTGCTACCTCTCGTTTTACCAATTCCCAAACATTTTCGATTGGGTTCATATCTGGGGAATATCCTGGCTAGTTAAGAAGGGGGCTGTTACTCTGCTGCAAAAATGTTTTAATGGACTGAGCAGTGTGGCAGAGAGCTCCATCTTGCATAAAAACGAACGGCTCTCCATTTGGAAACCAGTCCTCCAACTGAGGAATCAAGTGGTTTTGGAGGACGTTCTTATACTGGTCCTGTTTCATGATACCCTCGACGACGTAGAAACGTCCTGTACTTTTGCCGCCTATAACAGACCAAATCATAACTTTTGTGAGATGTTTCACAGTGCGTCTGACACAATCCGCATTGAATTACACGGCTCCTTGTGCTCCCTCGTCCACTGAAGGCGCTTGGATTTCATCGCTATTGTCAGCTTTGGTTTCCTAACTCGTCTACACGACCTGAAACCCAATTCCTTCAACTTTCGCCATATATGGTACGCTCGGACACGTTAATATTTGACTGACACAAACGGCTTTTGATCTGTGTTGTGGTTGCAAACCTATTTTCTAGGCATATCTTTGTTAAACACCTTTCCGCCCTGAGGGTAAAGACGGGTTTTCTTCCACACGTTCTCTTCCTTTTAGGGGTTATATCTTGGACAGAGTCAAGCTTAGCCTTAATGCGTCTAACATTTACTTCGGAGATGTTCAGTCTTCTAGCAATATCCCTGTTTGAATACTGCCTAGTACTAATCAAAATTTTTGCGTCTACCCATGACTTACCTAACAAAAATTTATTGTATGTCAACAAACTAACATCCCGAATTCTTACAGTAAATAGACATTTCCCATTACAAGGCTGATAAAAGGGTTTAGAACATACGTAACTATTCATATATTTTCAGATTATCATTACATTCTAAAACTTATGTATTTGCTTATAAGGGAGCATTGAAATAGATTTTTGTAAAAAAATTCAAGTGCGTCTAATAATATGGCCAGGGACAAAAATAAAATGGGTCCCACCAATGAGCCCTGAGGAACACCCGCCGCCAAAGGCCTAACATACGAAATTTCGCTTTCCGTAAGACGACACAAGCTTTACAATATTAGGATTTAGCACAAATGTCGCCACCATCTTATTAATAAGGCCGGCATGCCATACAGTATCGAAAGCACGTGCGATATCTAAAAGGATTTTGCTGGCCCCTAACCGCGTTGCGAATCGCTTCTGTAAGCCGGAAAAGTTGGAAATCCGTGCTAAGTCCTTTGCGAAATCCAAACTGTTCATCCTGAAGAATCTCATGAACAAAAAGATCTTCCTTCGGTCGCCTAATACACAGAATAAACAGGAAGGATAAGTTTGTCGTAAGCTTTGATGTTTTAATGACGATTCTGAGTGACCTTGAGGCTATTGATGCCATTTTGAAAATATGTCCAAGAATGTTGGCGGAAAAGTTTAAATTTCATTTCAAGCATCTAGGTTAGATATCTTCGAAATGTACAGGGTGGGCAAATAAGCGAGGTAAGCTGCTGTACCTCAGAAACTAATGATCGTAGAGAGTTTCGGTAAAAAATTTTATAAGTAAAGTGGGCAAGGAAAAATGCTGGAAATTATTATCAAGTTTCCAAGATGGTCGCCAGTGGGCGTTTTCACCATTTTGAATTACATAGAATTACGTTTCTCGCGATTTTCTCCAATGAATATAACAAAAAAGTATTTGCGTTTTAATGTTAACTTAAAGTCAAACATTTTTTGTAAAAACGCTCGCTTGCTTTCGATAAGAAGGCAAGTAGTAGGCCATGGAAATAAAAGACAAACTCCTCTCTAAAATATTCACAGGAAATGTCAGTTTATTTAGTGCTGTGACTAAGTCACATGTTTTCGTATTTGTAAGCGATTTTCCTTTTAAATAAAGTTGTGGTCCTGAAAAGGACCGATTTTGAAAAAAGATTAATGCCTTTTGTGTTCAAATTGCCTGCCGTTATATTCCACACATTTTTTCAGTCTTTCTTAAGTCGACAGAACCGCGGCCTCGATTTCTGCCGCTGATAGTTGACGAATTGAGTTTCGAATTCTGTTGTCCATATCCATTCCTGTTGTTGGTGAAATTTGAAAAACAATGTCTTTTAAGCGTCCCCACAAGTAAAAATCAAGACATGTCAAGTTGGGAGATCTTGCCGGCCAAGGAAATAGGCTTCCCCTTCCTATCCAGCGTTCTCGAAAGTTCCTGTTAATACGGTTTCGGACATTAATTGAATAATGTGCCGGACAACCATCTAACTTAGTTCTCCTAGTTGCGAGTGGCACATCCTCCAACAAAATTGGCAAGTCGTTGATCAAAAACTCTAAGAAGCGGTTACCAGTTAAAGCTTGATCAAAAAAATAAGGTCCAATAATTCTGTCCCCAATGATACCGCACCACACATTTAGACTCCAGCGTCCTTGGTGCTGCACATCTCTTAACCAATGCGGATTTTCAGCGGACCAATAATGCATGTTATGACGGTTTACTCTACCATCACTACTAAAGGTAGTCTCGTCGGTCCAGAGAATTTCCGTTAAGAAATTTCTGTTTTCCTCCAGCCATCCATTGACAATAATTTAGTCTATTATCGAAATCTTGTTCATTTAGCGCCTGGTGCATGGTGTCGGGTACTGTCTTGCAGCTATAGCTGCATTTTGAAAACACTCGCAATAAATCGCAATCATGTCAACGGCTTCATTACTTGTGGGAGGCATTTTGATTAAAAAGTACTCAAATTATACGCAATCAACAATATTGGGCTGCGTGTGACAATAGTTTAACGTTAATTGGCAATATTTTTGTTAGGCGGTTGCCGTGTCCATGGCCTACTACTTGCCTCCTTATCGAAAGCAAGCGATGCATTTTTAAATGAGGATGAATTTTCCTGGTTTAGTATTTCTTTTTAATAATTTGAGTTAGGAAAAAGATATTAAGATGCGGCTTGCGCAGGCTTATTGGTTGGTCATTTGTCTATTTTCTAGTCTAAAAAAATCATATCATCGCATTTAAATTTTTTGAGAAAATCCAATATTTTGGTTATAATATCGAATAACGCCCTCCATCGGCGGCCGTGTAGGTCACAACTGTCACGATTACAAGAAACCTAAAAGCCCAAGAAATGCGCTTTTCAATGATACCAAATTTATCCAAATCCATTAAGCCGTTACGAAGTTACAGGCATTTATTTAAAACAACATTCAAATTTCCCCCACTACTTTATTTCGAAATATAGAGAAAAATTATTTTTACAAAAAATGTTTGACTTTAAGTTAACATTAAAACGCAAATACTTTTTGTTATATTCATTGGAGAAAATAACGAGAAACGTAACTTTATGTAATTCAAGATGGTGCAAACGCCCACTGGCGGCCATCTTAGAAACTTGATAATAATTTCCAGCATTTTCCCTTGCCCACTTTACTTGTAAAATTTTTTACCGTAACTCTCTACGATCATTAGTTTCTGAGATACAGCCGCTTACCTCGCTTATTTGCCCACCCTCATCAAGTATAATATAATTATATATAAAAATAGGTTTTAAACACGAATCAAACAACACATTTTATAGTTACTAGACATAACTATATTTAATTATGCTTTACTATAATTAGAATAGTTGCCAACATACATAAACCAAGTAGGTAAAACGTACACATCACAAAATCACTAAACTCAGCCTCCAAACACCTTCAAACAAACAATAAACATGTAAACAACATTCTAGGAATATTTTAGAAATGGCGCCATGCGCACAAAAACCATGACATCAATTTTAAGGCTTTTGTCCTTTCTGTTTATTCTGTGCCTAAGATGACAGCTTCAGCGAGTTTTTCCACACAGGAGATCAGTGAGATAGGTCGATAATTTTGCGGGAGCAGTAGCGATCTCTGTACACTTGTGTTATTTAACGAGTCCGATTCAAGAAATATTTTAAAGTTATGCAAGATCCAAATGCAAACGAGAAACATCTCTAGTAACGAAACAATTTAAAGGAATCCAATTTAGAAAATTTGTTAAATTATTAAGTTATATTTCTGAATTTTAAAATGACAATGACAACTGAATGTAGTACATAGTGAGATATTTTAATTTATAATTCTTAACGTAAACAAGTCTAATTGTAAGAGAATCCATGTGAAAGATCAATTCGAAACCCGCTCACCCACTCAACAATATCCATATCACATATGTTTATGACAATGCAAATTCCACCAACTCGTGTAATTCGAGCAAGCACGTGGCAACCTCAGATTATCGACAATATACAAACACACATATGTCACGACGCATGGTTGTTTAAGTTTTTTTTATATAGCGACAGCTTTAAACAGATCAATTAAGAAGGCGATGAGAGTAATTTATACGATCTGAAAACCTATTTGTTTATAGTCGACATCCGCAAAACATCAACTTTAATTACGATGTAATTATCACATCCTTAACAAATTCTCGTAAATACGTACCTATTTTCGAAGATCATACTCTCTTGAACGGCCTGGTGGATTCTTTCCAACTCTTCGATATGTGGCTTGTAGGCGTATACACCTTGTTCGAATTCTTTCAGGCGGTGCAATTGATCCTCGAGGGTACCGTGAAGTCCCATACCGATGGCTGTGACCGCGTCCAATTGACGTTCGATCCACGGTCCAACAGCGTTGGCTTTCTCGGCAAATTGACGACGTAGCATTTCATTATCTATTATTTAATATAAGGGAAATTCATTCGTATGTTTTAAATTCGGAATTAATAGGAATTAATTATTATTAAAAAGGATACTTTGTTGTTTCCTTAATTCGGCTTGGAGTGTGGCATCCCTTTGCGGCACCAACTGTCTAACATCAGCCCATTTCCTGGTCAAATCCTATCAACAACATCTTCATCAAACGCTTGCAATAAAATAATACGAATCGCGAACGCTATGATTGTACTTAATCTCTAGTAGCGCTATTTTACCTCTAAGTTGCCACTGATTCCTTCCTTAGCGGCAATGAACGTACAACAGAAATAAACATTACCACAAGAGCACGGGTTAATTTTGATTAACTATAAACGATCACTGATAACATGGTGATTAATCCTAAAGTGCGATATAGTTCAACGAAATCAACAGAACGAAAAAGTATGCGTGATTTAGTTTAAAAAAGGAAGCTCTAATGACATTTCTGTGTGTGTGGCTCTATAAGAGGTAAATAAAATTTGAATAAAACCGTGATATAACTTACGTTAGCTGTGAGTGTAGTGTAAGGATTCTCCAGACCGCCAGGTACTTGGTGTTGTTTCACTATGCTCTCTACTTCCCTCACTAAACCGACGATGCTTTGATATTCCTTATCGGCTTCTCCCAAAGTAGCCTAGAATAACGACATGATTAATAATTACTGCTGCAAATTAATTGAAAATTATGTTTACCTTGAAATGAGCATGAGCATCAATAAGTCCTTGAATTTCCTCCACAGTATGCACAATGAAAATATCAACAAGATCCTCACGAGTTCCATCCAACCAATTATTAAACGGAGCTGCCCTCTTCGCGAATTCCAAATGAAGGATGTCGATCTTCTCCAAAATCCTCTCAGCATCGTCCAGAGCTTGCCTGCGACGTTGAGTAAGAGCCCCTAGTCTATCCCATTGGTCGCAGATACGTTGGCAACGCGCGTTTACACTTACACTATCGTGATATTCTAGGGTGCTAAAAATAACGAATTAATAATATAAATTAATTAGTTTGAGGAATCCGTTACTTTAATTCTTGAGCAATAGCGGCGATTTGTTCGACGCGATCTTGATGAGCGGCCAGATCAGATTCGAAAGCTTCGTGTTTCTTCTTCAGAGCTTTGAGTTCATTGAGGCGACACTGCCTGAAATCTTGGCTTTGCAGCATCTCCTCTTTACCGCGCGTCCAGTCTTCGTGGGCGTCAGCCTTGTGTTTGAATTTCTGCGCTAGATGCTCCAATCGTTCAAGACGCATCATCTCCGATAACAACCATTCTTCGAATGCTTTCTCTGCAGTTTCTAATCCTTTCCAAGCATTAGCGATATCCTGGTAATAAATTCGTATATTTAACCTACCAATTCCTTTAGATCTCACACTTTTTACTACTTACAGACACCATTTTGCCTTCAGTCGGCATGTAAGCTGGTCGATTCGATAACCTTAACTTCGTTTGGAGCGTGTTAAAGTTAGTTTCCAACTTAGCCTTTTGTTCCACACGTGGTGGTTTATGTTTACGTCTGTAAGTACGGTATTCCTCCAATTTCTTCTGTACTCCCGCTAGAGAGTTATCGGTTTGTCTTGAATTGAGCCATGGCATTGTACGGCGTATCCATTCCAATAACTACAATTCCGCCAAAAAAAAAAAAAAAAAAGAAATACGCAAATCGGTATAAAAATCTAAATTTAAACCCAAATATTTACTTACGTCGCTGGCAAGCCTCTCGTATTCTTCCATAAGGCGTTCATTTTCTTGATTGACTTTCAAAACTTTACAGATCCTATTCGCGGCGGTTTCAGCCTGAAGAAAACATCGAACGGGATATAAGAGAGATTTGTAATTGTTTACCATTCGGAAATAGAACGGGCAAAAAATAACCGAAGGAATTAGTAACCTTTCCGGAATGAATGAGATCCATCCGTTTGGATTTGTTTATAAGATTTCCCAGAAAAGTAAAGTGATGATTATTATGTGCAGGCCCACGAAAAAAATTATACAAATACTTAAATGTTTATAATTTTTTTTTAATTATTAATGACGTCTCGTTATAGAATGCGTCAAAAATATATTCAGGTATGTAGATGTTTTTTAAATTTTTATCTACCACTTCACAGCTAAATAGCTTCCCCCTCCTCTCCTCGCTCTTAAAAAACTTAAATTAAACTTTAGAACGTAAAGGAGATCACTAAATGTATTAATTCTAATTATTAATTAATTAATAATAAAATTAAAAATTAGTTTATTCTCATAAATTCAATTAAAAGAGGGGTAGCGCAGAAGGTCCCTAAATGTATTCTTTGGATTTATCGGGGGTCGCGATAATACCGGAAATGCTCAATTTATTTTTCTGTAAAAAGAAACTTAAAAAGGAGGTGGATCAAAATTTAAGAAAATATATTTTATTCAGGCCGCTGTCTTCAATCCCCCCTAAAGATCAAGGAAATTTTTTAAAAATGTAAAAAATACAATAATTGTTTTCAATTTTGCCAAATTTATTAATTAGTTAGTTATCGGGACTCCGGATGCAGCTTGATGCAAATCAAGTTTAAAACATAGTTAACCTCTCACCTAAACCTTAAAAGGCAGTTTACAGTCAAATAAACCCCCCTCTAAAATTATGAAAAATAGTTTGTTCCCGTAGTTTTTTATTTATTGTGTGATTCAATATTTTGAAAATATATTGAATGACACTGCATATAAAAAAATGTAAAAATTAATTATGATTAAAATATAAATTAAATAAACAATAAAACCAATATATTTTTTAAACAATTATTTATATCACGTTTAGTTTTTATATCGGGGGTACACAAAAAAAAAAAAAAAACGTATTACTCGCGAATATAATCATTTTTCAAAAATTAAAAATATATGTATATAATTGAAGAGGGTGCATCATTATTTTTAATTCTTTAGACAGTTTGCCAAAGCTACTACTTGGAATTATCGCCGCCCCATATGCATAATTATTCTTAAAAAAAAAACATAATTTACCCAAATATATTGTAGATATTTTTAACATTGCGAAACCTGTTTAAAAATGTCTGCAGTAGTAAACAAATTAGATTTTTTTTAATCAGTTGATTTGCATGGTAACCCCTGCAGACGACGTAGGAAAAAAAGCATACGATTTTCCCAATTCCCAAGGCGTATTTTTTTATTAAACGATAAAATTACCCGTAAATTTTATTTTTTTAAATAAGCCCCTTTAAAAATCAACAAAAAAAAAATTAAAATTAAGTACGTAGATTTGCAATTTTGTCAAAGCGGTTAATTAAATCTGAGAGGGCCCCACATGCAGTAGATGCATAATTATTCTTAAAAAAAAAAAATTTACCCATAGGTGATTTCAAAATTTTTTTGGTTGCAAGCATCATTTAGAGCGACTAAGGCGAGCTAGATCTAGAGTAGGCGGTTGTAAAACATATTTATTAAGCTTAATAAAGTTAAGTTTAGCCACCCTCACTAGAAGTATAAAAATTTTCGAAAAAATCTTAAATTTAATTTTTTTACATTTTTTTCAAATATATTTTATTAATTTGCGAGAACGTTTTCTTTTAACTTTTTATTGCCCTTCAAAACGAGGCGATTTTAACAGATTTTAAATACATATATTTTTGGTAAATTTGTTCTTTAAGTAGAAATTAGAAAATCCAATTAATTTTCGTAAATAAACTAATTTTTTTTAATTTTATTTTTCTAATATTAAAGGGGGTTACTACACCTTAAATATGTCTTGCAACGTAAAAAATGTCTAAAGCACCTTATACCCCTCTTGAGGGTGGCCAAATTTAAATTTATTAAGCTTAATAAAGTTAAACATTTTTGAAAAAATCTTAAATTTAATTTGTTTTTGAAATATATTTTATAATTTAATTTACCATTTTTTTACATCTTTTAAATTGCAGCTTTATTGCAAAAAAAATGTAATTTTATAAATTAAAAAACTAATTAATTATTGACTTGCTTTTCCCCCTCCCAATTAATTAAATTAAAACGAAGCAGCTCAATTATGTACACTGCCGCTCACGGAAGTCCGGACACAGAATTAAAAAACAGAATCGAAATTAAAAGAAAAGTATAGGTATGGTTTCTATAAATAAAAAGACAATATACAGGGTGAGTCGCGACTATTCCCTCGGTCTCTTGTGTCTAAACGTTAAAAGATACGAGTTTCAAATTTTAGTCAAATATGTAGGACGATAAGAAGCGCATTTTAAAATTATTTGCAAGTATACAGGGTGATTCAAAAATGTACAGCATATCAAAGTTAGGTTATTTTTAATGGAACACCCTATATTGTACACCATTTTTGGATTCTACGTCATAAATTAGGATAACTTTGTTCATAGTTCCCTATACCTATCTTCTGCCAATTTCGAGAAAACATTAGAAACAGGAAAATTGTATGACTTGGACGATTTACATTTGTAAGAAGTTACTTTGACAAAGCATGCTTTCAATAAACCGGTAGAGTATTTTGATATTGGCTACATGGCATTAAGCTAAACAGTTCATACTTAATATTTTTTCAACCATCAATAACTCTTTTAGGTTAAATAGAACACCCTGTATTTATCCATCCTATGTGAAAGCACATTAAACCCCCTACCAAAATCTATAAAGATGTCTCTATCTAATTTTAACGATTAAAATGTTATTAACGAAATTCTTCAAAAACGCTCTAAAGCTGATACTTTTTCTCATGTAAGCAGGCCATGTTTTCTACGTAATTATTTGTGTGTGGATAATTATATTCCTTGTAAGTTGTATTCTAATGATAAATAAAGCTGGAAATTACGTTGAAGTAATTTGAATATCCGATTAATACATTATTAAAGCGTAAGATAAAGTTCAAATGTATCATTTAAGTAATTCGCTATTCGTCGAGTATTTGATTATTGTTTGAATCGAATGAGTATTCGCTCTGCTTCTAGTTTATAATATACGGGGTGACATAGAAAAAAGTACATTGCATAGTGCCACACAATAGAGGACACTAAAAGAAGAAAAAAAGTTCCTATGAACATGGGTCCGCAAGACCTTCGGTTAAAAGATACGGGGTGTTGAATTTTTATTGAATAATGTGTCATAATGACACTTGTCAAACTGATGTAATTGTTGTTTGAGGAATTTTGTGTTCGTGATTAAGTTTTTCATTGGTTTTCTCACTGATTATTCAAATTTGCTTTCAAAAATGGTTCACTACACTTTTGAAGAATACAGGGACATGATTATGTGTTACGGCGAAGCTAGATCAAATTCTTACGAAGCTCAACGTATTTATCGAGAAAGATATCCTTTAAGACAAGTTCCTAATGTTCGAACATTTATTGATGTGCATAGGCGTTTGAGAGAAGATGGCTGTTTTAGAAAACCAAAATTGAATAGTGGGGTTTCCAGAACTCGTCGCACTGTGTGAAACGAAGAAACTGTTTTACGAATGGTAGAAAATAATCCAAGAACAAGCACCAGAAAAACAAGTTCAGCGGTACGAAACCTTAACCGTGAATCAGTTAGACAAATTTTCAAAGAACAACTTCTTCGCCCATATCATTTCCAAAAAATTCATTCACTATTGGAACATGACTTTGTTCCTCGTGTACAATTTTGCCAATGGTTGCAAAACCAAAGACAAAACATTATTTCATCAATTTTGTTTACTGACGAAGCTGGTTTTAGTCGTGATGGTATACTGAACCTACATAACATGCACCATTGGAGTGATGAAAATCCTCATCAAACTGTAATTCGAAGTCACCAATATGGGTTTTCAATTAATGTGTGGGCAGGTATAATTGACAATTATTTAATTGGCCCATTTCGATTGCCCAATCGATTGACAGGTGCACTGTATCGAAATTTCTTGGAGAATGATTTAAACACATTATTAGAGGATGTCCCATTGGCCATTACTGGAAGAATGTATTACATGCATGATGGGGCGCCAGCTCACTTTTCTCAAGTGGCAAGCGAATATTTGCACAGGAGATTTGGAAATATGTGGATTGGTCGAGGGGGGCCTGTACCCTGGCCAGCTCGTAGTCCCGACCTTAATCCCCTCGATTTTTCATTTTGGGGATTTATGAAAAATGAAGTTTATGCTGTAGAAATACATAATGAAGAACAATTGTGGATAAGAATTATGGTATCGGCAGATAGATTTCGTAATAACCCAGGAATATTTCAAAGATGCCGTCAATCATTAAGAAGAAGAATGGAAAAATGTATTCAAGTACAAGGGCAACAATTTGAACATCTTCTAAAAAATTAATTTTTTGTTTTAATTAATCATTGTTTTTGCAAATAAATTAAAAAAAAATCAACACCCCGTATCTTTTAACCGAAGGTCTTGCGGACCCATGTTCATAGGAACTTTTTTTCTTATTTTAGTGTCATCTTTTGTGTGGCACTATGCAATGTACTTTTTTCTATGTCACCCTGTATAAGCAAAAAAAGTAGATTATTGGTGGAAGCTCCTAAGTCTAATTCCGAGATATTCATTTTCGTTGTGATATGAGATAGTCCCGGATGCTCCAGATCTTTTAAACTTTCTGTTCTCCGATATCGCTTGATGATATCGTTCGTCTATAATAATTTTCTATTAAGTGTCCAAACTTCCGTGATCGGTGGCGTATATGTAAAATCGTATTCCAGATAAGATTTAAGTGCAAATAAATAATAAAATTGTAAATTATCGTTAAAATCAACAAAAAATTTAAAAATAAAATGTAAACACTATGAAATTGTATTTCGATTAAAAATTGTAACTCTCATAAGGTCAAAGTACATTTTCAAAGTAAGGAATTCGGCATTACACAATGCTGAAAGTATTTCGAAGCTTTGGCACTCTATTTAACCTACTTGATTTACATGAATGCTGCACTCCAAAAATACATTTTAAAAAGTATTTTCAGCCAAAAATATCCGAGCTACATACATATATATTGTATTATTTACCGTTGTGGAAAATTTAAACCGCAGGGGGCTATTTCTGTTAAATTCGAATGAGAAAACAACAATTATAAGTACCTACCAAAAAATTTTAAAATTAGAATAATAGTTTTGCGTATCTATCTAGGATGAAACGAGATTTTATTTTAATCTATTTAAATTTTACTTAGAAAGGTTACTCTTTCCTTCAAAAAAAAAAAAAACAAGACAACAAAAACTTGTAAAACGTGTTAATAATACATCTCAAAAAAAAAAAATCACCTTTTGTGCGCCAGAGAAGCAATGGTAATATGAAGAGACGTATGTCATTACAGCCCTTTCATCTGGCATTGCGGTATTCTGTAAGTCTGCATGCAACAAACAACAATAAACAACATGATTAGAAATGTAAATTCAAAACAGATACGTAGCGCAAACAATGGGGAAACAAAAAAAAAAAACAAGGAGCAACATCGAAATTTTAAAACAACGCCGCCTATTTATATATGTTATGGACGTTATGGTTATACGGTTATCAATCAAATCTTGCAAGTTCCATGTTATACGTAAAAATAAACATTCCTGAAAAAGGTTTTGTGTGGTTAGTATACACGTTTGCAGCCAAAATAATAAAAAAAAATTCGGTGTATTAAAATTAAAACGAAAAAAAAAACAATGAAAAAGAAAACAAAACACTGTCGGCGTTGGCTTCTACCTGTTGCGCCCCTTGGAACGCATGGTAATAGCACGAAACGTAGGTCATGATAGCACGTTCATCGGGCTTAGGAGTGTTGATTAAATCTGAAAATTGCCAGGAAGGTGTGTTTTAAAAAAAAACTTAAGGTGTACACAGATAATCTCTTAGGTGGTATAATCAATTTTAATATATTTTAAAAATTGTCTAAAATTAATGGTGCTTTGTACGAGGAGCCAATCAAAGTTTTTAATATTATATACTCGATACATCGTATTTTTTTTAAGACGTGATTTACCTAGCGTAAACGTGAAAGACATATAACCTTCATTTAAGGTAAATGAACATACATATTTGGTGTGCGTGGTTATCTATACGTGTTCAGAATAAAATATGAATTGAAGTGCAACGATTACATCATCGGTGATCTGATTATATCATTAGCAAAAAACAGTGATGCCAGATTAGGAATTTTTCCCTATTCTAGAGATTCTTTTGTCAAATCGGGAAAAAGGGAATTTTTGAGAAAAACTTCAAAAAAAAATCCAAGTGCATTACAAAAGGCAAGAAAAGAATTATCATTCTAAAGTAATTTAATTACTTTTTTATTGTTTCTATATATTAAATTCTTTGTTTTTTATTTAATATTTAATGCCATCTACTGGCTAGTTAGATAAACGAAGAATCGGTAAAATAGGGTACAACAAGGAGTGAAAAAATCGTGAATCTATTGTTTAAAAGCAGGCACACCAACAAATCCTTTTTTTTTTAATGTTTGAAACAAAATTATCAAAAATATGTATATGAACATGACTAATGTTAAATCTAAAACGAGGAATAAATTCGGAAATAAGGCACTAAATGCTATTTCAGTTATTAGATTTTCCAATGCTGGGAATTGTTGTAAATTATTTAACGTTAGTGATGACCATACATATTTAATACCTACTATTTGAATAAACTTTTCCTGCTTGAATGTTTGCTTTTCTTATATAAATTTATAGAAAAATATTTAGGGATTTCTAGGGAATTTTTCAGGGACGAGGGATTTTTGACTATGGTCGTCTGGCATCACTGGCAAAAAACGAAGATACACTTCTTGCATTTATGACAGGTATGCAGAAATATCAATAAGTATACTTTCCAGTAAAAATTAACGTACCGATACCATACAGAATATTTTTCTTTGCGCTTTTCATATTATTTTCCTTTGGAAGTAGCAAATAAAATACATCATTGAAGAACTAATTTTATGATGAAATTAATATTATGATGGCTTTTCACGATCTTAGCGCCCTCTAGTGAGACACAATATTATGTAGAGTAATTGATTGGGACCAATCATTAGAAAGATTATAAAATTCGCTAAAAAGATTTTCAAGATGGTGGTACTTCCGGAAGTGTCAGAAATTGACACCAACTTTCTTATTTCAAATACAATAATATAGTTTTCTTTGCATTTTCGAAATCTAAGCATCATTTCAGAGGGACTTTCATTAGTATTCCCTATAACTATGTGTTGCCGTTTTTGAGATTTTTCGACTTTTTTGAAAATTTTTAAATTCACGTCACGATATTGTACCATCGCCATTTTTGGAGCGAAAATTCTGAAATTCAGGTTATGTATAGAAGAAATTTTGATATTTCTGCTACAGTACTTATAATTACTACATTATGTACAGGATGTCCATCATTTAATTGTCTTTCGATACAACTTCAGATCATTAAAACTCGATTTTCTACTCTATCCATAACCTCAATTACAGAATTTTTGTTTCAAAGACGGCCACGTTAATTAATATTAAGCATCATCACGTAAATTCGAAGATTTTCGAGAAAAAAAAAACAGATCACGGAAATAGGAGCTTGGTTTGTCATGTATAATAGCAGATCTTTGACAGTCAAACAGACATAACCTCAAAAATTTTTGGAACATAGCCCGGTATGACCCTACATTCGCTGCGACAATACGGATACCACAAACTATACCTTATTGCAAAAAGAGAGAGACAACATTCTGAACAGACCTCCAGCCCAAAATACAACATGTAATTTGCAAAATAATTTTTATTTTACGTGACATTCTCTGGTAAATAAAGTAAAAGAGAACTTATCTATACCGAAAAATAGAATATTTGACAATGGACGACAATATCAAAACGTTTCATAATGTGATTTTGCTTTGCTTTCAGCCAATAAGAAACAACTGTCATTTGGGTCTGTTCAGAATTTTGTCTCTCTCTTATTGAAATTTGGTATAGAGGGAAGTTACTGATAAATTCACTACTGTCAATGAATCGACCTAGCAAGTATGAACTTAAGATATTTTCTACAGTTGATACCAAAACTCGTTACGCTCAAAAAACTAGAGATTTCAAAAATTATGCCAAAGCAGTAGTGATTAAGTCACTGCTAAAACCAAAATTAACTGTAGTAAATATTATCCGATCCAATAAATGTCTTCCTTGCCTGTAGAAGGAAGTAAAAGAAAGACTAATTTGTTCTTCAGTTTTTCCTTTCGGATTTAAGACGATGTTGGATGTCTCATGTCAAAAAAAGAAATAGAAATAAAGGCAACTCATCATAAAAGTCTGTAATGATTTCATTCTATAATTTGTCAAAAGCAGGCTTCGATGTTCTGGACAGAATGATTACCTCTTATAATGTTGCCAGAAAAAGACGACAATCTTGTCCCGTGTGCCAAGAAGTACCAAGGAGTGTAACAGCTGAACGACAATAAAGAATAGAACAAAAGAAAAATCTAGATACTCAAGGTGTCAAAAAGATCGTAAACCAAATACTGTGGTAATTTTTGCCAAATGTCTCTGTGCCCAACATATACCAAAATTTTGTTGTTCTGTCTGAGAAGAAAGTATCAATTAATATTTTAAGAAACAGAAGTAATTTCTGCACATATTAAAATTTGGGTCTATCAGATACAACTGACGCAGTCACGGAATTATCAGACTCCCGTGCATAAGAGGGTTAAAAAATAATTAGTATGACTGACTTTATGTCAACTGCTAAGAAGTAGTAGATCGTAATAGCCATTTATTGGACCTACGCTTTCAATTTCTGCAATCTAATCCAAAAAATTTAAAGGTTAGCCCCAAACTAGCTTAATAAGTGGAACAGCCTTGTACATTCACCATCTCAACATAGAGCATTCTGTAAGTTTCGATTTCTATCCTGCACTATGGTTAGGAAACAAAATTAATTATTTGCAAAAACTGGAAAGGTATCCATTTAAAACTTAGAAATATACCAAAGATTTCTTTTTCGAAAAGAAAAAGGCAACCTAGCATATCAATTAACTTTAAACTACGAGTATAATTATGGCCACCAATTCTGAAGAAGTAGATAGTATTGACAAGGTTTTATATGTAAAGAGTTTTCCAATAAGAACGATATGATTTTCTAATGATGTAGTAACCATGGTAATAAAGTTATACCTGTCACTAGTTGCCATTTATGTTCACTAAACTCTAACAATTTATTATGGCTAAATACTCGCTCCAAGAACGTTTGATTATTGTCCAAAAAGTTTACGAAAATCGTCGTTCTTATGTGAACACTTTTGGCGCACTTCACAAAAACTTTGGTCTGAACAATCGCCTTTCTGTGCTCGTCATTCGTCGCATGGCGTTGCAGAAGATGCAAATTTATCAATTCCTCGTCGTGCTCAAGAGCTAGGACTTAAAAAAATAACCACTTGGCGAATTTTGCAGAAATATTGAAATTTACATTCGTATAAGATTGTTTTGACCCAAGAACTTTAGCCACTGGACCATCGCCGGCGCCGCGAATTTACTGCTTGGAAAACGGCTTGAAAGGGATCGCAACTTTGCGGAAAAAATTATCTTTGCATGTGAAGCCCATTTTTAGTTATAAGTGGTTACGTAAATAAGCATAATTGCCGTTTTTGGTGTGAAAACAATCCACAACAGATTCACGAGAAGCCTTTGCATCCTCTGTATGGTATGGTGGTATCGTTGGACCATTTTTTTTTTCCAAAATGAGGTTGGAGATTCAGTTACAGTGAATCATGGACGATACCAACAGATGTTGACAATTTTTTTATGGCCAAATTTGGATGCGCTTAATTTAGAAGATATGTGGTTCTAGCAAGATGACGCTGCATGTCACACTGCTCATGAAACTATCGCCATACTGCAAGAAAAGTGTGGAGAAAGGATAATTTCAAGGAATTCAACTGTTTCCTGGCCTCCAAGAAGCTGTGATTTGTCTCCTTTAGATTACTTTTTTTGGGTTTATTTAAAATCGAAGGTTAATGCAAACAGGCCACAAACACTTGAAGCTTTGAGATTCAACATTGAACGCTAGTTCAAATCAGCAAAAATAATTTCGTACCAGAAAAAAATTAACATTTCGAGAGCATGAGGACTGGAACTTGACTAATGAACAAATCTTCCAAAATAGGAGCAAAGACATTTCAAACCTCCCTTAAGATTGAAGATTGAATTTCACTATAAAATAAAAATGGTGAAAATACTCCAAATATAGAAGGCAAATTTCCTCTTATTGATGAAATTACAAACGTTAGTAATACTGTCTGAATGGCTTTTTCCTCAAATTTATTGAGGAGGTTAAGAATTCTCAACGGTACGTTAATTTTATTTGGAAATTGATAAATAAATATAAACATTTCTTTAATAACGTGTAGCTCATCTAGGCGGGTAAAGGACATTTAGCAATAAAAATGATTTTTCGACACAAAATACTACGACATATAGAAGCCATCTAAAATGTGGGTAGCATTGACCTACCTCGTAAGTTTTGGGTCAGCACTGGTACAGCGCAATTCGCAAGAATTAAATATACATATAAATCAAATACTGAATCTTTTGTGCAGAAATTTCATATTTGTTGACTCCGAAATTAATTAATTAGTGATTTTAAAAACAGTGGATTCGTATAATATAGATAATTATCGGTAACACCAGACACAACAACACTTAATTAATGCCAGAGATGTATTTCGTTCCTTAGTATGTGTTAGTAATTAGATCGTCATAGAAACACATGTCCCGAATTAATTAAACGCTGTGGAGCTCGGTGTTACCACTGGTTATCCGTATTAACCACAAAATACTACGATAATTGTTTAAACTATAATAAATATCACAGTGAGACTTACCGTCAGGGTCCAACATTCTTGGAATGTCGAGATATTTCTCGGCAACATCAAAGGCAGTGTTGAGGTTCTCAAGTGGGTTGTCTTTCGATAATTTATTGTAATCGATGAGATCAGGACGATGACGATGAATAAGGGCGCAGAAGGCGAGACCGTCCTTGAACGACAGATGGAAGTTCTGTACGTTGACGTTCTTGTAAGGTGCTGTCTTACGTTGGCACCACAACAACAGACCTTCCTTCGCCGTCATCTCCTCGACGGAAATGTCTTGGATGGCGAATCTTAAGATAATGGTCCATATCATACCGAGAGTCATCTTCAGGTTACCATCGACGATTTCTATTGAAAGAAATATTAATTAAGTTTAAAGTTTAATTAATCAATTTTTTAAGATTACCTTCTGCACCGATCGATACCAATTTAACACCTTTGCTCGCGATATAATCCAGGGCCTTGTTGACGTTGGCGATTTTATGGAAACGCATCTTTCCACGGTCGGGCTTGGGTAGAGTCTCACCGGAAATGACCTCCAATAGTAACATAAGCTTGAGGCCATTGCGGAAATCGTCTTCGATGTTGTCTATTGATGTTCCTGCTTTACGCAGATGACTGTTGCACCAAGCAGTGAATGTCTGCAAATAAGAGAAAAATTCGTGTAATTTATATTAAATTAAACATGTATAAAACGTAGAATTAAAATCTCACTTCAAGATCCGACACAAAAAGTTGTTTTTAAACACCATTGAAGTCTGGATCTTATCGCAGGAAAAATCAACATTTGTCAGTCAATATTGAAGACGATAAATATTATTGGATGTAAAAAAAACGTGTTAAAAATCTGAATTGAAATGTTTATTTTTATTGATAAATAGCGTGTTATTGACATATGTTTTCTTAGTAAATGTTTAGACTTGCTATTGTTTTCAAACTAATACAGTTTTTTTTTAGAACAACTCGGAGTCTTACATCATACACCCCTATTAGCAGCATTATTAGACACCCCTATAGAGCAGGTGATTTGTAAGATATTTAAAAAAATGACAATCAACACCGAACAAACCATTTCTTACTCACAGATTCCGGCAGGAAATTGGTGGCTAATCTTTGAAGCAAGATATCAAGAAGAGTGCTAGTGCTCAAACGACATGAAGATTCACAAAAATGTCTGCAAAATGGATCCCCAAATGTCTGAATGCTGATCAGAAGCCTGCAAGGATAAAAGCATCACTTTGGATCTGGATGAAAATGATGCAGACTTCTTAAGCAGCATTTTTACTATTGATAAAACTTGAGTACATTTCTACGAACCAGAAACAAAGCAACAATCTATGGGATCGAGACACTCT
Source organism: Holotrichia oblita (assembly GCA_023690525.1). NCBI lineage: Eukaryota > Metazoa > Arthropoda > Insecta > Coleoptera > Scarabaeidae > Holotrichia > Holotrichia oblita. The sequence goes on from CM043018.1 coordinate 142,189,467, forward strand.
GCTCCTCCAAGGACTAAAAAGTTTCGTGTTCAAAAATCTGCTGTTACCATGGAGTAATCATGATTGATTTTCTAGATGAGGGTGGGACAATAAGTGAGAATTATTATTCGAGCACTCTATGAAAAAAAAATCATGGGGAGAAGACGTGGAAAGTTCCCTAAAGGTGTTTTGTTTTTGCAAGGCAATGCCTTTGAACAGGAATCGCATGTTTCCATGCAAATAATTCGTGATTTAGGGTTTGAATTACTCGACCAACCCCCTTATTCATCAGATTTGGCTCTTCCAACGAGGAGGTGGTAGAAGCTGCGGACGCCTGCTTTGCAAATCAAGATAAAAATGACTTTTTGAAAGGTCTCCAATTAAGAGGAGCGTACAGTAGAATCCCGGTTATTCGAAGTAATGTGGACCGGCCCTTTTTCGGATAACCGAATAAAATTAATAACTTAAGGTTTTTTTTTTTAATGCATACAGTAAAAATAATTATACAATATGTAATTTCACAAATTATTATGTGCGTACTACAAACCCGTCCAGACGACTTTGTTGTCGCAGATTAGAATTGCGAGTGGCATTTGGTTGTTGCTCCACATAAGTCAAATCGTCTTCTAAAGCTTGCATTCCTTTTTCGTGGCAAATCTTTGGTATATCTGCTACCTCTTCATCCTCATTATCTTCGTTAGTGTCTTCTTCCCTGTCAAACACAAGAGCCAGAATATTACTTATCAACCACTGAGTGAAATCTTCTTGTGTAATCTCTTCGCAACTGTCTATTTTAGTTATTAATTCAAACATTTCCTCGTTGGTTTCATTTGATTCTTCATCTAAAGTTTCTTGTTGATCAATAAGTTTCGACCAAGACTTTTGTATTGTTGAGGGTTTAACCTTATTCCAAGCATTAGCTATCCAATATGCAATGTCTTTTAAATTTATTCCTTTCAAACAGTCACTCAATCTCAATTTTATCTAAAATTGTTTCCAGAAGAATGCGTCTGTAGTTTTCTAACACATTGGTTGAACTAGAGAAGTAACGTTGGGAGGTAGAAATATTACCTTAATGTCGCCATTCGTCAGTTCTCATTCGCATGAGATGGTACATTATCAATTAGTAAGAGAGCTTTCGAAGGATGTCCACATTGTTTTAAAATTTTCGAACCTTCGGCACAAAGAATTATTCAAAGAACCACTCTTTGAATATGGACACATCCATCCATGCATTTTTTTGATTTTTGTAATGCACCGGCAAAACACTGACGTGTTTGAAAGCTCTCGGTCTGACCGACTCTCCTACACGTAAGAGTGGCAGTTTGTGGCTACCGGAAGAACTACTGCAAGCTAACACTATTATGTGCTCTTTGGATTTTTTGTATCCAGGTGCTGATGTCTCATTTTTAGATGCTAAAGTTTTCGCAACTCTCCGTTATTTATTCGCTTAATCACTTTTGTTTTCTAGCGAGACGACAACTTTTCTTCGTTTAGTGTCCATATTAACTATTTAGCTACGAAGGGGGTGGATAGAAAGAAAATTTTAAGAGAACCATCCATGTACGAGGGAGCGTTTTTATATTCGCGGAATGGGGGATAAGGGGTGGAAATAAAAAAACCAAATTATTTTTCCTTTTCAATATATTCACCTGCAAGACGGATACATTTTTCACATCTTTCAATTAATTTATTTATACCCTCATAAAAAAATGATTTCTCTTTATCTGCAAAATACGCCGAAACTGCCTCCTTGACTTCATCATCGGCAGTAAATTTTTTACCCCGCAGCTCTTTTTTCATTTTCGGAAACAGGTAATAATCACTCGGGGCCAGGTCTGGGCTGTAGGGTGGGTGATTCACAATTTCGAAGCCCACCTTATGCAGGGCAGCTAACGCAACGCGGCTCTTGTGGACGGGCGCGTTGTCGTGCAGAAGCAGCACACCTTTCGTCAATTTTTCCCGTCTTTTCTCTTTAATGGCTTCTTTTAGTCGCTCTAATATTGAAGCGTAATATTCTCCGGTTATAGAAACACCTTTATCTTTATAATCAATCAACAATATTCCTTCCGAGTCCCAAAATACCGTTGCCATGAGTTTCCCAGCTGATTGTGACACTTTAAATTTCTTGGGAGGTGCTGTGCCCTTTTTATGCCACTGCATGGAGTCTTGTTTGGACTCAGGTTCATAATGATGAACCCAAGTTTCGTCTCCAGTAACAATTCGACTCAATACACCATCCTTGTCTTCATTACAGAGGTCCAAAAATGCACGCGAACACTCTACGCGCTGTTGTTTTTGCGGCGGCGTGAGCATTCTCGGCACCCATCTTGCGCTGACCTTAGATATGCCAAGATGATCGTGTAGGATTTTGAAAATTGTTGTATCGGATACTCCAACCATTTCTGCGAGTTGTTTCTTCTTTAGTCGAGCATCTTCGAGTACAATTTTTTCAACTTTTTAGATAAGTGCTGGCGTGGTCACCTCAATGCTCCTGCCCGGCCTCGGGTCGTCTTCAAGGGATTCCCTTCCTTGTTTAAATAAACTATGCCACTTGTACACCATGGTTTTTCCTGCTCAAGAGTCGCCGTCAACCAATGACATCTCATTCATTATGGTCGCGACTGATTTTCCTTGCCTGGTAAGGAACTTTATAACGGCACGATATTCGATTTTTTCCATATTTCCGAGATTCGGATAATCGGGATCCTACTGTATGTTGAAATTTTAGATAATTACTTCAATTACTCGATTCTATTATTCATCTTCAGGTTTTTCTTTTAATAAAATCAACAACTATAATAATATCTTGCAATTAATTTTAAAATGTAGAAGAAAATACTCGCATTTATCAAAATGAGCTCCTAATTTAATCGAATAAATATAGAAAAATGCATTAAAGCAATTTAAAACATGTTTGTTATTTTCTTTTGTGGTTAAACAAAAGCAACGGTCGAACTAGTTATGTAAATGAAATTTAAATAGTATCGAGCGTCCTTGAGTCTCTGACCTTTGCAACAAACAACCGTTGGAATTAAACGAAATGTTACCGAATAGATTCAGATCACGCCTTCTTTCAACTTAAATGCAACAGACCAGCGTCAATCAGCAGATTACAAAATCTATAAGTATAGCAATAAAATCGACGACGGATTTATTAAATATTTATCCTTTTCATTTATGTTTTGTGTATTTAAAAAATGCATAAATTTTAATCAAGCTATTGTTCGTAATCATAATTGTTGTTAATTGTTTCTAGAAAATTGTCGTGTTATAAAATGTTACAGCTAAAAATCTAATGACGACCGACTATGTAGTAGGTATCTCTAAAAAACGATTTGTATGTAGGCCAATGCAAGAAAAATTCTTTCGAAACAGACACATTCTCCAACTTACATATATTAAATTAAACTACATAGTAGATACAAACTGTTATGTTTAAAGATTGAAACTTTCAAAACAGACATTTTTACATTTCCACGCCTACACCAAAGATCCCATTTATTTTTGGCAACTTTAGATATTTCGCAACATCACACGAATATATAAAATTATACAGTTACTGGACGACCACAATATTTATAATGAATAGATTTATGGAGCGCTCTCGTTCCTCCTTGTAAAAATAACATTCTGCTGGTAATTTTTTTATATAATAAATCACTTTTACTTGATCGAAATTTTGAACGTTATTCCAGGGTTTTTAGGTTTATCCTATGAGGAAGCTGATTTTATATTCGCGGAATGAGCGGGTTGTAGGGGGGTGATTAGGCGCATTGAAGGCGTCGCCTGTGCAGCGACTCATAATTAAGTGAAATAAGGAAAAAATCGAATATCGCGCCGTTATAAAGTTCCTTACCAGGCAAGGAAAATCAGTCGCGACCATAATGAATGAGATGTCATTGGTTTACGGCGACTCTTGTCCAGGAAAAAACCATGGTGTACAAGTGGCATAGTTTATTTAAACAAGGAAGGGAATCCCTTGAAGACGACCCGAGGCCGGGCAGGAGCATTGAGGTGACCACGCCAGCACTTATCCAAAAAGTTGAAAACATTGTACTCGAAGATGCTCGACTAAAGAAGAAACAACTCGCAGAAATGGTTGGAGTATCCGATACAACAATTTTTAAAATCCTACACGATCATCTCGGCATGTCTAAGGTCAGCGCAAGATGGGTGCCGAGAATGCTCACGCCGCCGCAAAAACAACAGCGCGTAGAGTGTTCGCGTGCATTTTTGGACCTCTGTAATGAAGACAAGGATGGTGTATTGAGTCGAATTGTTACTGGAGACGAAACTTGGGTTCATCATTGTGAACCTGAGTCCAAACAAGACTCCATGCAGTGGCATAAAAAGGGCACAGCACCTCCCAAGAAATTTAAAGTGTCACAATCATCTGGGAAACTCATGGCAACGGTATTTTGGGACTCAGAAGGAATATTGTTGATTGATTATAAAGATAAAGGTGTTTCTATAACCGGAGAATATTACGCTTCAATATTAGAGCGACTAAAAGAATCCATTTAAGAGAAAAGACGGGGAAAATTGACGAAAGGTGTGCTGCTTTTGCACGACAACTCGCCCGTCCACAAGAGCCGCGTTGCGTTAGCTGCCCTGCATAAGGTGGGCTTCAGAAATTGTGAATCACCCACCCTACAGCCCAGACCTGGCCCCGAGTGATTATTACCTGTTTCCGGGAAATGAAAAAAGAGCTGCGGGGTAAAAAATTTACTGCCGATGATGAAGTCAAGGAGGCAGTTTCATCATCATAAATCATTTTTTATGAGGGTATAAATAAACTAATTGAAAAATGTGAAAAATCTCTCCGTCTTGCAGGTGAATATATTGAAAAAGAAAAATAATTTGGTTTTTTATTTCCACCCCTTATCCCCCATTCCGCGAATATAAAAAACACTCCCTCGTACATGGATGGTTCTCTTAAAATTTTCTTTCTATCCACCCCCTTCGTAGCTAATTCAAGGCTATCAACTAATTCACAAACAATATATCTTAATTCCGGTTTCCACAATTATTTTTGGATTTGATAAACAATAGTGTCACGTTCTATAGATCCGTCTATACTTCCCTCCCCTCCCGTTTGAAAATTTCACTGATTTTTTCAAAGTTTTAGAAAACACAGTACCTACATACATATTTCTAAATTAACAATCAAAACCTCAATTTTCGAAACAGGGAAGGGGATGAAGAGCTAGGCAGGCTTATATCAACAAGGTTGATACCTTGGAACCATGTTCCGAATAACCTGTAACTAGAACAACCTATCAGATTGAAACTGTCCAGCAATGGGAATCTGATAACAAGTTTTGATTATCGAAATACTGAAACAATGTTAGTGAAACAACTTGAAACGGGAAAAAAACTTTGGAACAATGTTGCTTCTCCGACCGATACTGATTTATGATGCCCTCACCTGGTCCAGCGCCGCTAAAATGCAAGTTAAGAGCCTCAACGTTTTGCAGAACAGGGTGCTACTGATTTATAACAAACGCACAAATATGGAGAGGTCTCGAGATACCAATTCTCACGGAATACACGATGACGCTGGCTATAGGAACATGCTACAGAGAGTTGCTTGGTCGGAGAACCCATTGGTTCAGCACTTTAGGGAGATGAACCCAGATAGACCTCCGCCAAGAATGCCGCCAAGAAGGAACCGCAAATAGCTCGGTAGAAGTTGAACGCAAGAACGTGATTCTTATGGCAAAACCGGAAGCCACCTCTAAGAAAATAGAAGGCTTAGGAATTTTAAGTCCCGCCTTAGAGCACAGGCAGACCTCAGGAATAATGTCGCACAAGTCTAGAATAACCAGCAACAAAACTCAAGTGATATTTCATCATTCTTAATTACTTAATGAACTATGCATGATAGAAGTCTAATGTTTCAAAATAATGTAAAACAAATTTGGAACAATTTTCATAAGTTTGACTTTCAAAAAATTAGAGGAGGTAGCAAAAGTTCGTTTTTCTCAATTATTTTGAACCATGCCTGATAGAAGACTAAACTGTTCAAAACAACCTGCACAAATCTTCAAAATTTCAATTTTCTAAAAAAAGGAATGCTGCAAAAGTTTTATTTTCACCATATCCTGCCATGTTTTGATTTCAAAATTTTGGAAATCATGTAGATATGACAAGTTTCAATGCCTTTCGGTAGCTAAATCACACTTTCCGGCATAAAACAAAAGCAGTCTCTACGAGCAAGGACAGGCCGAGGTTAATCACAGGGATCTTAACCGATGTCTGCGCATTGTCTTGCATTGCATCGGCCTGTGGAGAAACTATGGGAATGCAGAGGAAACTCCAGTCCATCTTCTTGCCGACTACTCGACAGTGGACAGTAAGAGGTGGAGGTACTTTGGGGTCGATCGATTGGATGATCCCGAAATAAGTAAACTAACTCTTGACCAGGTTGTGGACTTCTTTGTCCGAGTGCAACCTGATTAAGAGGACTAAAACGGCATGGGGGCACAATTTGTCTCTCTTATGGCCGAGCTCGCCTTTACAGTTTTCCCAACCGTGCAGTTGCAAAAAAAAACTAGAGTGAGGTTAGCATATTCAGTTCCTTCAGTCAAAGCAAAACCTGCCTGTTCTTCAATTATCTCCACAGTATACTCTATCTGTTCAGGTGATGAAGTACTATGTGTGTCAATTGTTTCTTTTGCATACTCTTCACTGGAAGGACTTTTATGTTCTTCAGTCATTATCACGACAAGTTCTGCTGTATACTCTGTTTGTTCAGCAGAAGCACACACAATTATTTACACCTTCTTCAGCTGTTTCTTTTGTGGGCTCTCCTATTATGTGTTCAAGTGATGAAGAACCTTCAAGTTTCTCAATTGTTTCATCGGTTTATTCCACAGTATACTACGTCTCTTCAGACAAAAAAGGACTTTCATGCACTTCTGAGATTTCTTCTATATTCTGTGTTAAGCTAAACTCGTTACGTCCCATTCTTGATCAGTTTCTCCATGTTTTCAAAAACTTCTTCCTCATTTTCTTCCATAGTTATTTTAATCGATTCCAATTTCTTTTTGTTTCATGGGATGTTAAAGTCATTTCTTGAGTTGGTGCCTTCCGAGTTTCTAAACTTCCTGTAATTTTCGATGCAATTTGACCAAGTATACATTCAGATGACTTCCCTTCAGCAGTGCTTGTTACGGTTTCTACTTTCTGCAGAGGAATGCTTTCTATTTTTATGAGACAATGAATAGATTGCTTGTTCAGTCTCTGTTACGGTCCAATTGTTTTATTGAACCTAGCT